>JAECZD010000064.1:103155-126160 GCA_024349325.1 Pogonomyrmex californicus
ATATAAATATATATATATAAATATATAAATAATATAAATAAATAAATAAATAATATATAAATATATAAATATATATATACATATATATATATATATAAATAAATAATAAATATATATAATTATATATACGAGGGTAGTCTGAAAAGTTTTGAGCCTAACATAGAAACAAGTATTTTTTCGGTCAAATATAGTTTTATTTTTCAACATAATCTCCTTTTAAGTCGATACACTTTTTTTCATCGATACTCTAATCTCTTTAACCCCTCTAAATAGTAGTTGGCGTCTTGCTCCGCAAAATAAGCGTTTACGTATGCGATGACCTCCTCGTTCGATGAAAATCTCTGTCCTCCAAGCGAAACTTTAAGCTTAGAAACAGGAAAAAGTCGCTGGTGGTCAGATCTAGTGAATACGGGGTGGTTAACCAATTCGAAGTGCAGTTCGTGAATTTTGGCCATGGCGACCGCCAAAGTGTGAGCAGGTGCGTTGTCTTGATGGAACAGCATTTTCTTCTTTTTCAAATGCGGCCGTTTTTTTGCAATTTCTGCCTTCAGCTTATCAAGTAATGATGCGTAATACGCTCCAGTTATTGTTTTACCTTTTTCAAGATACACACAATTCCGTGACTATCCCAAAAAACAGTCGCCATTACCTTCCCAGCTGATGGAACCGTCTTTCATCTTTTTCGAGCAGGTTCACTCTTTGCAGTCCACTGTTTTGATTGTTTTTGTCTCTGGAGTGTAGTGGATAGAAGTTTCATCTACAGTTATGAATCGACGCAAAAAATCTGACTCGTTTCGCTTGAACCGCTCCAACAGAGCCTTGGAAATGTTCATTCGAATTCGTTTTTGGTCCAAAGTGAGCAAGCGCGGCACCCAACGCGCGGATAGCGCACATATCCAATTCTTCAGTCAATATGATAATGCGTTCTTTCGATATGCCCCAGTCTCTGCTATCTCTCTAACCTTGAATCGACGGTCGTCCAATATCATTTAGTGAACATTTTCGATGTTATTAGCGGTGGTCGCAGTTTTTAGCCGTCCCGAACGCTCATCATCAGCCAAGCTGATACGACCACGTTTAAATTCAGCTGCCCATCTTTAAGGTGGCAAATAATGGGGCAGAATCCCCGTAAACAGCGTCCAACTCGATTTTAATTTGCGCAGGCGTATTGCCTTTTAAATGTAAGAATTTAATCACGGCATGATATTCAATTTTTTCCATTTTTACAAAAACACTGACTGACACAAACGACTGTCAAACAACAATTGAGCGTCCAAAATGGCTGAAATTTTCACAAAAGTCTTTTAAAGCATATACTATTGTACTAGAATGATTTTGACGAGTAACGTCATCTTCATGTTAAAGCTCCAAACTTTTCAGACTACTCAGACTTGTATATAATTTAAATAAAATTATTATTAAAATTATTTATCATTTATTTATTTATTTATTTTATTTTTTTTATTAATATATATAATTTATTTAATATATAAATATACATAAATAAATTTATATATAAATATATAAATATATATATATGTATATATGTGTGTAAATATATGTATATGTTATATGTTAATTATGTTATAAGTTATATGTTAATAAATAATATTTTATAATAAATATATTTCATTATTAATAAATATAAATAATATAATTTTATTATAAATCAAAATATAAATAAAAATATAAATATAAATATAAATAAATAATATAAACATAAATAAATATAAATCTAAATAATATAAATAATATAAAATCTAAATAATATAAAATAAATAAAATAAATATAAATAAAAATAAATAAATAAACATATACATATAAATACATATAAATATTATACATATAATATACATATAAATATTTTATGGTAATAATATTAAAATTAATTAGTTATGATTCTATTTTCATTTTTAAATCTATAAAAAAAATCTAATTAATATAAATAACATTATATATATATTAGTTTATATTAATGAAATTTTTTTACATAAATATTATATAAGAAGTGGATTTTGTAAAAATTTAATACATTTGTTGTCAATAATTTGTTGTAAAAATCTAATTCTATTTCTATTTCTATTTCTTATTCTATTTCTTCAATGTATTATATTATATATTATTAAATTTATGTTACATATTTATGTTATATATGTTATATATGTTATGTTAATTATGTAATAATTTGTTAATATTATTTGTTAATGTAACGTCAGGAGAGCCAACGTAAACTTTTTCCTTCCCCTTTTATCCCACCTGCGTAGAAGCGCCACTATTCAAGCCGCCAAAGTTGGCAACAACCGGCTCTCCTGCTGTTGACATATCACGCGTTGCGCCTTACCACCAGTGAAAATACACTATAATGAATATAAGTAATAAAATTAAATAATAATAATAAATAAAATCATGCTAACAATGAATCTAATTAGTTGTAAAATTGTTAATATTACAATAAGGCGTTGCTGTTGCGCATCATCTCCGGTCAGTGACCATTATAGATATGCGCGTCTAGTCTAGTTCTATAGTCTATGACCGCCGCGAGCGCCACGTGCGTTGGCGTACCCACGCCGCCCGCCATCTTGCGCCACGTGCTTCGGCGTACCTACGCCGCCCGCCATCTTGCGCCACGTGCTTCGGCGTGCCATCCGCCATGTTGCGCAACAGCGCTGCGCAGGCACGCGTTACAACGCGCGGCCATGCTCGGGCACTCTTGTACGCGCCGTCGAAAGTGGTATACATCGTGCGAGTGTCAATCAATCTCAATTCCAATTCTAATTTTAAGTTAATTCTACTTCGTCTCAATTCTAGTAAATTAAGTGATCATTTGTATTCTAAATCTTGTATTGCTCTAAATTTAATCAAGTGTTATGCGAGTGTAATTCGATTCCTGAATATTTGAATATAGTAAGTACAGTGTATTCGCCACGTGTCATTCATTGCATCATCCTTCCTATCGTCGTGAGAAATCGGAAGTGTTCGCGAGGCTAAAGAGGCAACGGGCATTTATAATTACTCAAACCTTGTTTTACCGAACAATTAGCAGCCAAAGCAAGAATTCCGATCGTTTCTGGGGGCAAGGTGTTGTGCGTTATCCGCACTTACCACGAAACATATGGACTTCGAGCACGCGGTAACTCATGCATTCGCGACGCCGAACCATAATGCGTAATTGGCTCGCAGCCGAATGCAATATCCTTACCTTAATCCTTAATTAAATATAATATACGCATACGCCTGGGCCTCTACCGAATGCCTAAGTACGAAAACCGCGCGGGTCGTAATAACACACTTCGGCGACTTGAATACGACCTCCACGTGGCCGCGATCTACGACCACAACGCGATCATCGGCGAAGGAGTGACCTACGACGGGGAGTACGAACTCCTCGTGCACGATCGCCTCCTGAGCGCCTTGCCAGCCCCATCCGTGCCCGCGACAGCTCACCAGGGAAGCCGCTTCCGACCGCGCATCTCCCTCGAGGAGTATCTGGGCAGAGCAACCACCGAAAGGGTAGTTAAAAATCACACATTGAGTTTCATTCGCGATTGATTTTGCGCCACCCCGCCAAGTATACGTTTACCCGCGAAATGTAGAACAATAACGGATAAATAAATAAATAATATAAAGGAATTAGACGTAAGCCAATATAGGTATACTCGTCGCGAGTTGCGTCATTCTCTTTTGTTCATGTCGAGCGACCACCGCTTAGTTGTATCACCCGACCGGGAGGGTTTTACGACCGACCCTTTTTTTTTGCTCCCCTTGCCACTTTCCCCTAAGGCATGTAGGGTTTTCGAGCCGTTCTATCGTTGCACGAAAATATTCCAGTTTATGAAATGTTTTAATATCGAATATTCGCCGCGGTTTTGGCGTAACAGTCATTTCTTATTTCCTTAATTCTTCCGAACCGCTGTTGAGTTTGCCGCTCGATCGCTGGCAGCGTCGCCGAGAGGCGAGCGTATTCCCGCCTTGGTCCAGTGCCACGTGGCGATTTGTTTAACCTCCTATTACACGCCTGCGACGTGACATTAATAATTATCAATAAATGTTAATAATTTAATTATTAATAAATATAAATAAATATAAATATAATTTTTATAAATAAAAATATAAATATAAATATAAATAAATATAAAACGTCTCTAGCTCCGCGTCGATCGGTTTTGCAGGATAGCGTCGATCGGTTTTTGGTCAGGATTTGGTACGAGAAATAAAATATCGTGTTTCTTGATATGTCTAGGTTTATATTTACAATGTCGACTGGCTGTTTTTATATGTACAGTATTTACAGGTATTTCGTCGTTGGTACGGCGAAAAGACGCGCGGTTTCTACGTATTATATACAGTCGCTTGCTCGCGGTCGGTTCTCCGAATTTTGTCTCGTTCCTCGATAGGCGCGGCGCGGGCGCGACGGTACCCGGGGATTTCGGCCGTCTTTGTTTTGACGGATCAGCTGTGTGTAGTGCTATGACGGATCAGCTGTGTGTAAGGCTATGACGGCTCGAATGCAGGAAGCTCCCTGCTTCTCGATCGTCAGATGAATATGTGCACAAGGACTTTCTTTGGGAGCCCGGAGAAGCTCCTCAATGAATACTTGTGCGCTGAGTGAATTTAGAGGAGCGATCGGCCAGAAGCTCCTGGCACGATAGGTAGCACCCTAGATCGCTTTGGAGGGATTCGGAATATCGAGAGCAGTATCGGACTGGTTACTGTCTCGCCGGAGATAGGTCTCGTTTATCTCCCGGACTCGCTTAATATACCCGAGCCGGCCATCGGTCGGGAGTCGTCGGAACGGGTCGGCCGGACTCGGGTCGGGGTAGTTCCGGGGGATGTCTTTGTCGGAATCTCCGCGATAATTTGCCGAACGCGCTCGGGAATTCCGCGAGGATGTTCGGTGGCGCGGTCGGTAGCGGGGCCGGCGGTGGTTATTGCCTTATCGTGTGTCTATTATTTCACGCGGTGCGCACGTGAAGCCGCGTCTGCTGTTCGACGGACTTTTTCGCGACGGTGGGATCGCGGAAGGATCGCCGTGTCGGCGCCCCGACGGTTGATCGGTCGGGGACCTTTCACATTGTTAATAATTGTTAGTAATTGAGAGGGGTGAGTCGGGTGTCGTTATAAATATAAATATAAATAAAATAAAATAAATATAAATAATATAAATATAAATAAATATAAATATAAATAAAATAAAATAAATAAAATAAATATAAATAAAAATAAATAAAAATTAATAAATATAATATTGTGGCGGTCGCTGCCACACGATCACACCACGACACACACTAGCGCACGGTCCCGCGCAGCACAATGGTTCGCGCGCCCGCCACTAGATGGCGAGTCCGGGAATCATCCTCTCGTGTGCGAAACGCCCCATTGGGACTATATAAGAGCGGCGCCCAGCACTGATCTTCGCCTTAGTCGTCTCCAGCCAATTAAAGACTACGAGCTGCACTGCGACGCCCTCCGAACTCTGGAGGCCAGCCCTGGCCTCATTGCTCTTGTATACGGCAGTTTCTCCTACTGGAAATTACCGGCCTTCGGTTGTACTCCCTGCGGCAATTAACGCCGCGGCAATCCATCCGATCTACCTCTGACGGCCGTGAACGCCGCCATCCGGCCTTACCTCTGACGGCTGTGAACGCCGCCATATCCATCCGGCCTTACCTCTGACAGCCGTGAACGCCGCCATATCCATCTGGCCTTTCCTACGGACGTGCTCCTTTCGGCCGTGAACGCCGCAGACCCACCACGTCCGGGAAGGGCTCTCGCGGCCAGCGATGCCGCCCAATCCGCCCGTGTCCGGGCGACCTGCTCCAGGCCGCGGTCTCCGCGCGCCGATTTCAACCGACTCGGGGAGACGCTGCGCAGCATGAGGACCTCCGCCGGCGTGCATCCTCTGTAGGGCTCGCCGCCGCCGACTTCGCGGCCATCTACGCCGCCGCCTGGGCGCGCACCTCCTTCGCCGCGCATCGACGAGAAGGAACGAGCTTCCGGACGACGATCCAGGCGCCCGTCCGGTCGCTTCAAGCAACGGCTCCTGGACCTGTTTGGGTCAGCTTCCTCCTTGGAGGATAGCTGCCCCGGCCGTCGACTCCGCACGAGGAGGATACGCCGAGGTCTTCGATCCCCGGACTCGACCGCACCCGAGCGACCACCGACTCCTGGCTGCTTTTTGGAGCTCAGCCCAACAGGACAGGCCGTGGCGCCTCTGCGCCATAGAGCTCGGCCACGTCCAGCATCGGCCGCCGCGCCGCGCACTCGCCGCTTATACGCGGAAGCCGCCTCGCAGACCGAAGGACTGCCGCGGCCCAGGTCGCGCCGCCGACACTCACCCCGGCCGCGCCGAGGAGGAGCCGGGGCTCGTGAGAGGCGAAGAGAGCGGCTCCAAGAGCTCGCGCGCGCACGCGCAGAAACAGACGCGACAGACTCGCCCATGCGTTATTCTCGCGGGACCCAAACGCAGTTCCGATAGCGCTTGTATTTATTTTTTTTGTTGCGAGAATATATTATGGCTTTCTATTAACTCTGAGTTCCTTGATTGTGAGCGTGCATGCACCTTCACATCCTGCACGTATCCTTCAGCTTGCGCTCCCGTTACAAAATGCATAGCGACAATTGGCTGCTAAACCTTCCGCTTTGCTTGGTGCCGACACTCGCACCGTTGGTCTGCCACACAGCTGGTCGAGGACGGGATACTTCCCTCAAGCTAAGAACCAGCTTTCACCAGCCGATTGCGGGCGACGCATTACTACAGGCCACACACTCGCTCGAGACGCATAGTATGCAACACGTTTCACACACCACCACGCAATCACATCAACAATTACTACAATATAAATATAAATATTTTATGATAATTGATAATATTAAAATTAATTAGTTATGATTCTATTTTCATTTTTAAATTAATAAAAAAAATATAATTAATGAAATTTTTTATATGTATTTATATAAGAATTTTGTAAAAATATAATACATTTGTTGTCAATAATTTGTTGTAAAAATCTAATTCTATTTCTATTTTTATTTCTTATTCTATTTCTTCAATATATTATATCAATATATTATATATAATATTATTATAATATTATTTACTATTATATGTGACACATATCTTCGTGACGTTACATCTTCTTTTTTATTAATCAATTTTATTAATCAATACAACTTCACATGAAGAACATTTGTCAAAGATATATCAAATCAAAAAAATGAGCGCTGCAAGAACTGTCATACAGAGACATTCATTGGTGCCTCTTGCGACAAAAAAGGAAAGTCACGCCGACGACCAGGACGTTTCTTAAATTTACCCATTTGAACTTTGCGTCACGATTGCGTCGCGATATCTCAGTTTGTAGAACACGAAGAAAAAAATAAAAACACTTTTCTGATATAATTTGATACTCAGCTATCGATTAAGCGTAATTAAAACTTAATTAATGCAGTCATTGCTGACATTGCAGTCATTGCAGTCATTGTAGATCGAGTTCATCCCGGAGTCTCGCCTAAATAGAACCACGGGCATCTCGCCGCCGTTCTACGCGAACTTCGCTGCGCGTGAACTTGGTGTCGAGACACCACCCGTGTCTCTTGATTCTAAAGATGGGACTTTCCCGTAAGAACTAAGTACATTTTTCATGTTTTTATGGAATATTTTTATAACAACGTGATTTAATAGAAAGTGATATTACTGGAAGTACAATGGGAATCGTTGAAATAATTCCTGGTTCAACGAATGTAATTTGATGTTCCATAAAATAGTAAAGCTCAGTCGTTAAACCTTGATTCACTCTCGGCCTTTGCATGGTCTCTCTCTCTCTCTCTCTCTCTCTCTCTCTCTCTCTCTCTCCCTCCCTTTTCCCTTCTTTCTTTCTCTCTCTCTCTTTTCTCTTATTTTCTTTTGTTAAGCAACACTTAAATTAATTTTCGGAAGCAATGAACTTTCCAAGTTCTTTAGCGCTCTTCGCTTAGTGCTCTTCGAGCAAATGTTCAACTAATTCAACTAGCGATTGATTTGGTCGTCTTTGAATGGACGTATGTCAGTCCCGTTATCATTTTATATCCGAATGGATCACCGGCACCTTGCCAAGATTAACTCGCAGCTTTGCATCGAACTTGTTCCGTGTGCGGCCTGTTCCAGGGCCTGAAACTTCGTGAGGTATACAGGGCTGTCTTATTTTACAGTAAGTTCTCTTTAACATTTAGAATTTGATTGTTTAATTGTTTAATTTTATATTTCATTAAATTTAATATTGAAACTTTAAATTTAATTAAGGAAAATATAATTTTAATTTAAAGTAAAACAATGTAAAGGATTAAATAAAAAATTAAATAGAAAAGGAAGTATAAAATGTGAAACATCTCTTCGGTTTATTAAATGTTTTCATCTTTTAGCATCTTATGTTAAAGTTAGTTATATTTACAATTAAGTTTAAATGTTTTTTTAACAAAGTTTTTTTAACAATTTTTTTAAAAAAAGTTGCTATTTAATAATGTTTATTCATTTTAATATTAAAAGTATCTTTAATAAAAAATAAATACTGAAATAAAATAATATTTTTAATTTGTAACATTTATGAAGTAATTAATTATATGTATGTTTTATTGCTATAAATAATTAAAAAAGTATATATCCAGGTCAGAAAATGTGTGTATTGACATAAGTTTCAATTCAAAGGTGTAAGAGGGGGAGGGGGAATGTAAGGCTCCGAGACTGGTCGGACTGGAGCCAAATGAAGTTTGAAAGTATCCCGCGTGCTCGCCTTTATCGAACATTCAGGTACTATTAGTATTCGCGGGAATGAGTAGCTTGCTGCACGTTTTTCATCAGTGAATGTCGATTATTTAAAACAGGGACTTGATCAGCCTGCACACAAGTCCTTTCCATGAGATCCTTGCGTTTCAATACATTAAAATTTTGAATTTAATTTTTTTGTTATCATTAACGTTTAATAGAAAATCATGTAGATATGCTTTCTATGGTAAAATGCAGAACTGACGGTGGTCGATGTTCAAACATATACATCATTCTTATTAATAATAATACATTATTATTAATATACTGTTTTTAATTTAATTATGTTCGTAATTATTGAATAATTATGCGTTAGTAGTATTAATTAAAAAAAATTTATATTAATATGTCAAATAAACATTAAATTTAGAAAGCACATTTGTATTGTCAATTCTGCAACGTGATGATTAATGTTATGCCATAATAAAACAATTATAATAAATATACTGTTTGATACATACAAATTCATTATATATTTCTTATTATATTTATAAACATCGGTTTTCAAATTTTTCTGTTCGTGATCATATTTTAATGACACTCTTCATGTTGTGATATTAATTTCTTGGTTATTATAAAAAAATTTAGTTACATTTTATATAACAAAAATTAAATTACCTAAAAATACATTAAGTTGTTAAAAAAAATTTTATAACATTAAAATAAAACATTAATTATTTATTGATATTGCTACAGATTTAATTCAAGCATTTAATACATACAATATCTAAAAATTTGTTAAAATATTTCAATTTTTATGCAGTTTGTCTTTAAAATTCTTCTTACTCATATTCTGTAAAATACAATTGATTCGCAGCAGAATTTGAATTTGAAAACCAATCGTAAAAACTATCAGTTTTTATTTGAAGTTTTGATTTTAGGTTGAGATTTTTCTCATGTTTATTGCGTTGTATGAACCTTGTATGAACCGCATTTTATTCTGTGCTATCGACTCTGATGTCTGTACATTATTTCTAACTTGACTGCACTTCTCACACTGTGTTAGTAAATCGATCAATTAATCAGCGTATCTTTTCTTTACTATACTAATAGTCTTATTTCTCTTTAGCGACGAAATTTCTCATTCTGATGAAACGCATCTATACGTGTCTTGAAAACAATGTTGCATTATATACCTCACGGAAAATTCGCGTCCCTAATAGTTACATATGTGAATTATGCAAAAATATGATTTTTCGTAATTTCACGCCACTGTTTGCAGTGATCTGCATGTGACTGTGATGGTTACGCATCGTGAAAAGTAATCAACCTTCTTGCAGGTCGATACTGGTATGTTGCACTCGATGCATCATTCATCATACACGCCAGATCGTAGAAATTGCATAAAAATTTTAATTCATTTGTTACGTCGTGACGACTGCACGATTCTTCTCTTTCGAGTATCTGTTATTAGAATTTAATTAAGCGGATAAACGAGTGACACATGTTCTGTTACTCTGTTAGATCGCGACGATTACGCAACTGATCTCTTCCGGGGGTCGGTTTCTAAAATTCGGCTAAGCGGATAATCCCTATTATCCTAATCGCAGAAGTACACCGATGTTACATCTTGACGACTGCACGATTCTTCTCTTTCAGATATCAGTTATTAGAATTTAGTTAAGCAGATAAACGGATGACACATGTTCTGTTACGATCGCGACGGTTACGCAACTGATCTCTTCCGGGAGTCCGTTACTAAGAATTTGGCTAAGCGGATAATCCCTATTATCCTAATCGCGGAAAAACAACACGTGTACAGATGTTTTCCTCAATGAAATCATACATATATATAGTGCCCTTAAAGGCACGGAGCGCACACTGCTACTTCCTTTTTTCACGCGGTCAGAACATTTTCAGTTCATCAGTTGTCAATAATTCAATCAGTCGGTGTCAATCGAAATAAATCAACAATTTCACCTAGTACAAGTACAAGTGACCAAGTTTCCTGGCGACCGCCTTCATCATCTCGCAGGTCCCAAGTCTCCGGCATTCCAGAGTAACATTCCAGAGTAATAGTAAGTTTAATTACACATAGAAAAATTCCCTAATAATAGTTTTTGGGTCTCTTCTCCTTATATTTTCTCATTCCTCCCTTACATCCTTTCTATCCTTTGCCGTCCTCCTTACTTCTACTTCCTTTTTTCTTTTTCTTTTCTCTTTCTTTCTTTGCTTGGGCCGTCGGACCTCTTGGGCTCCCTATGCGTTACGGAGCACTCAGCAGGTTCATGGCCGCCGAATAATTCGGCAAAATCTGCTTCTTTTCTGTTGGCTTCGGCCGTCGAACCTCTCGGGCTCCCTATGCGTTGTGGAGCACTCAGCAGGTTCATGGCTGCCGAGTAATTCGGCAAAATCTGCTTCTTCTCTGTTTGCTTCGGCCGTCGAACCTCACTGACTCCCTATGCGTTGTGGAACACTCAGCAGGTTTATGGCCACCGAATAATTCGGGAAATCTATTCTTTTCTTCTTTCTCTTCTCTCTTACAATTTTCTCTTTCCCTTCTTAATTTCTCTCCTCTGTCGGGTCTCTCGGTTTTCCTGAAATATTTCAGAGATAGGTTCATGACCAATGACATTTCCTTCATATTCCAAATCCATTTCTTCTAGTGAAATCTGCATCATCCTCTCTTTCCGACGCTCAGAGACGGAGGCGAGCCCTGAAGAGGCTCCGTTATCGTCGCAACAAGCGAGCTCGTCAATCAGGGAACTATCCCTCGCCTAGGACATCCGAGGTTTTGACACATGCCGAAGAAACCACAAGTTGTTCCAGCAGGAGACCCCATTATTTGTACATATCTCTTCCGTCCTATTCCCCGATCAGACCATCTGAATCTGGATCACCCCCAGATTTCAGCGCACTCTTCCCAGAGCGCCATGACACTAACCTCCAGATATATCCAGATTTCCGCACCCAGAAATCCTTGGACGAGTTCTGCGAACTCTGGACTCCTTCCCCTCCTCCCCTAGATCTCACCATCGGAAACCCGACCTCCTCTCTGAAACAGCCACACACAGATAACAAAATACAAATTTAAATAGATTAACAACGTAAGATAAAATTATCAAATACAGATTTAAAATACTAAACTATGTAAGATAAGAATAATTAGAATACAGACAAACATACAAAAATAATAGAATTTGTACACAGAAACTAAATAATACATCCTTCAATTTTTAGAACATTTATATTACATGAATTTCTATACGTAACACCCTTTTTTTATTATTTTATCAAATATAAATATACCGTCAGTAAATGTATTTCAACGCAAGAAATAATGACACGGATCTTGTAATTAGTTAAACTTGTAATCGTTTTAAAATTATTAATTACATGTAAAATTTAAATTATTTATCGTTTTAGTTATTTCCTCCCTCTTTCATTCCCCGTTCTTTATCCCAAGATTCGCGCATGGTCCTGTCCCTGGAAAAAGAGATTAAATTCTCTTGCCTAAATTACGGACCGACGGACGCACGTCACGCAGTCGAAGTCATAGCGTCTTTTTCAAGACGTTGACTCGTGGCTCTGCATAGTGTGTCCGACTCGTAGGGACGCCTCAGCGCGCCCACCTGCGAGAGAGTATTTGAAGCGTCCTTCCATGCCCCATCCATTTTCAAAAAAATATTTACCTCGGGCTGGACGTAACACATTTTTATACAAAGAATTTAGAAATATTTTAGAAAAGAAATTCTACATGTAATCAAAATATATTTCTCTATATTGTGTATAGAAAAATAAATAATTTTTCATGTAAGTAATAGTATAATTTTATTTCTTGTGATGGATCTTTAATTAAAATATTTGTAAGTAATAATTCCATGACAATAAGTTGTACAAAATACATATAAAATAAAGTAGTGTTACGTAGTTTAGTGACATAATAAAATATTTTTAACTAAACGTATTGTAATATTGTAAATTTGTTTATTTACACGCGCTTTAGAACAGAAAAGAAAATTATTGAATCTAGGTGGTGTACATATCTAACATGTGTACATAATATGTAAATGGAAATAATGAAATTGTATGATTAGCTATGGTTCTCACCATGTTAACCAATCTGTTATGCATATTTCAAAAAAACTGAATAGTACCTTGAAAATATAAAATTTATTTTGTAATTCTTTATCAATAAAATAACAATAACATTATAATTTACAAACTTTTTTATACTAATTTTATTACTGATAAAAACATTTAAGAATATTAGATCATTATATAAATAAAAAACAAAATTTGTGATTTGAGAAAATTTACTAAATTTTTGCTATATTATTTTTGTGCGGTATTTTTTTATTTCTACATATTTACAATTGTTATACAGATATACATGATTATTTTACGTACAACTTTTTAATAGTACAAAAAAATTAAATTTAATTAATTAATTAATTAATTAAAACATGTAAGTTTTAGCGCGAAATCATATCAATTCAAGGAATTGTAACTATTTCTCCTCATTGATTCAATCCTGTTATATTCTTGAAGTTAATCTTTTATAGTCTCGTGTCACTTGAAACTTTTTTAAACTATAATTTTGCATGAATTCCCTTAAATCGTTATTTATTAATCGAGATTTTTAATCCAATTTCCAAATCGTGAAGCAACGCTGATCACCCGCACTCTTCTCGTTGCAGGAAATCCTGACGAGTCAATGATCGACAACGCGAACTTGCGAGTCTTCCGATTGAAAACAGATACAATGATTTCAAAGATCCCAAGAGATTCCTTCGACAAGTCGAAGCACCATTTGACTGATTGAAACCACGCGGTAAGATTGGGTTTTGTTTACTCGCGAGGAACATCTTAATTGCAATGGCGCTTGCGCGGAATCTTCAGGATTAAATATCGAAAAGTAATTTATCATTTATGAGAAAAATTTATAAGAAACATTTTAATATAAACGCTTGATAAAAAATATACAATTTAATTTATTTATTTCACGTTTATTTTTAAGAAGTCATATTTAAGTATTATTTTGATTTTACTGAATTCTAAAATGTGTGATTGTTTCAACAAAATTATTAGTGTGAAATTTGGATTTTACGTGTTCGATATAATAGAATTAATAAAATTAATAAGAAAATTATATTTTGAAGTCATGTAAATGTAAATCATGATTTTCAGCGTTTCGTAATGATTCGCACAAACTGCATCGGCATGCGAATGATTATGAATAATCCATGTTATATATGCTTTTTGTATATAAGACGACATATTGGACAATAAATAATTTCAAGCACGAGAACAATAATACATTAACATCCTGTCCCTTCAAGGATGCGAAACATAATGAAAACCGAAAAATTGTTAAAAAATTTGTACGGATTTTTTAAGATTTGGATGCAATCCAATGATTATGCCAAAGAAGAAAATTTATCTATTTTCTATTGCTAAACAGAGATTAATTCAATTTATGAATGTAAATCGAAGAAGTTTTTAGCAAAATGCTTGCCAAGTATATCGACAAATAAATACGTAAAAATTACAAGAACTGCATATAGTTGCGTCGTTGTATAAAAATTATAGTACATTTAAAATATTAAAAAGTAAACGATGCGTGTGATCATTAGATCAATTATATAAGCATTATCTTGATACAGTTTAAAAGTAAGTTTAAAAGCATAAGCATATGTAAAAGTAATTAAATTAAGAGATACAATAATCTCTTGCACTAAGTTCATACGCAGCGAAATTTGTTTGCGGCAGCAAGAATGCCAGTGACTCTATAAACATGAGCCATTGAGATAAATGAAATTTATATTTTAATATTTTAATAACAGCTGAATCATTTGAATTTTAACTAGTTTTAATCGATGTTAAAATTTAAGTTGCATCAGAAAAACATTTTCAGCTTTTTTTATGTTTTACAAAATGTACAAACTAGCAACGCTTTGTCCAAATATATAAATTTTAAAAAATCTTTACATCATTATCGTTATTATCGTAATAAGGCAAAGGAAGAGAGTCCATAAGACTGATTTTTAGCATAAATAACTTTGCTTAAGATGATATTCTGTTTGTTTAATAGAAGTCATATTTTTGTTTTTAATACGGCAATTTGCAGAAAAATTATGTAAGTTATATCATAAAAATAATTGAATATAAGATAAGGCTCCCGATAAAAGAATATAAGAATAGGGTATAATGGCAATGAGAGCACAGCGCAGTACTAAGAGTGCGTAAAATTTAATAATAATCAATGTAACATAATCAAAATAACATAAAGCGGACGTTTCGGTTGATCTTTCAGCCTTCTTCAGCGCAAGAGATAAAAAATACAAATAAATCTACTTAGACGGTGAACGAATCGCAAATTCATAATCAATGTAGCAGCAAACATTGAAATTCAAAACGTCGATCGTCTCTCAAAATACAGTGCATCTTCAAAAACAGTTACAGTAGTTGTTAGGATGACCAACTGCTCGATTACACGGTCGAAAGTTGAGAAATCCCAAATTGTACAGAGCATGATGTTATGATGCATTTGTATTACTGCCTGTAAATAACCGGCAATGGTTCATATACGAGACGAAGTGAGGGAATGCGCAGATATATAAAAAATTTTAAAAAATAACTTACACATAAATTTAGAATCGACGATGCTAATAGAAAATTCGGGCACAACGGGACTTAGGCGGTCACTAACAGATAAACGAGGCGATCACAATGCCGTGACACAAGTAACTGTTGTCAATCGAGATAGCAAGATTCGAACGCAAACAATTTCGGAAAGGCTGACAAAAATGGTCGAAAGATAATAATATACATATAAGAAAAGACACGAGTGTATGT
Organism: Pogonomyrmex californicus; assembly: GCA_024349325.1. NCBI lineage: Eukaryota > Metazoa > Arthropoda > Insecta > Hymenoptera > Formicidae > Pogonomyrmex > Pogonomyrmex californicus. The sequence goes on from JAECZD010000064.1 coordinate 118,752, forward strand.
AGCGGACATGCGACGGTCGAAAAGTAATAATAATATACTTATGGCAATAAATTAATATACATAATAAAAATGATAAAAATGAAAGCAACCGAAAACAAAATTTTTATGAGTGCATTGTTGCGCTAAAATTAGATCATAAATAAAGTCGTTGCAGATAAAATACATGTGTCCACAATAGAAAAGTAAGGAGTAATAAGTTAAAAAGTATGTAAAGAGTGAAACACATGTAAAACACAAACCATATGGAAATAAAAATAAAAATAAAATAACGTTGAATCAAATTTTGGAGGTTTTTCTATTGCAGTCACATATACTTCCGGGAGGCACTCAATATCAGTCTGCAAATTGATACTGTTCTTTTATCTTTTAATGTATAAAACTTCAGAAATTAGTCGTTTGTGTAAATGTGGCTCTCTGTCTAAAATCTCAACATTCTCCCAATTGAAATCGTGATTGTATGCTAGCCTGTGATCAGTGATCACGGAGTGGTTATTCGTATTCCTCCGAATATGGTTCTTGTGTTCAGAGATCCTAGTATGTAATTGTCTTTTAGTCTGTCCTACATATAACGCGTCACAATTATCGCAATTGATTTTATAGACAACATTAATGTGAGTAGATGAAGCATGAGAATCTTTGTAAACTTTAATAAAATTATTCAATTTATTGAGACTGTGATATGCTAATTTGACATTTAAGTCTTTAGTAATGTTCTTAAATTGTCCCGAAATTGCAGAAGCGTACGGTATGGTAAAGAACGAAACTCTCTCCAGTTCTTCAAAATGCTCAGTGTTGTCAGAATTGGAAATTGGAATTGATCTTATGGAATTGGAATTGATCTTATGGAAAAGGAACTTAAGGCGTTCGTGTAGGACCTGAAATATGAAATCTAGTTGATAGCCATTGTCCAGTAAAATTTCAACCACAAAATTTAAGTTTTTCCGGTGGAAAGTCGGGTGTGATAATAAAATAACTCTATCAATTAAGCCAATGGCTGTGCCTCTTTTTTGGCATAGAGGGTGATTAGAGAGGAAATGTAAATATCTCCCTGAGAACGTTGGTTTATGGTACCGAGTCGAAAATCAACTGATTATCGGCTAAGATTATGATAACGTCTATCGAAATTGAGCCTATGTTTCACATCGATTTCCATTGTGAATTGTAAACGAGGGTGGAAGGAATTAAACATGTTCAAAGTATAATATGATTGAGAAGATCAGAGGGGGCTGCCATAACAATGTCATCTACATACCTAACGAAAAATGGAGGGGTGAAAGGCAAGGATTTGAGAGCTCTAGTTTCCAAATCTTGCAGTATTATGTCTGCAATGATGGATGAGAGGAGGGATCCCATGGGTATGCCAAATGTCTGTTGATAAAACACTCCGTTGAAGGTAATGAAATACGTGAAATAAGTAGAGTTTAATATGAATCTGACTGTCGTGATAAATTCAAATTTGGAAATGGAACAATTATCAGCAATGTAATTCCATAGCAGAGACACTTTCAATGGCCAATGCAATTGGCACATTGGTAAACAGGAAATGACATCTAAGGAAACCAAAAAGGACTCATTGTCGATGTGTACGTCAGAAAGTATTTTGACCAATTCGAAACTATTATTGATGTGACTATGTGCAACAGGAAAGCCTTTGAGAATGATGCAATGGATGAAAGTGGCTAATTTATACAAAGGGCTGTTAAGAGAAGAAACAATGAGTCGGAAAGGACAGTTGGGTTTATGGATCTTAGGAAATCCGTAAGCTCTCGGTAAAATCCCATCACTACACAGTAAATGTCTGTAGGTAGAGGTTGAAATGAACTCAGAATCCTTCCACGTCTTTAATAAATCTCGCAGGCAAGAAGTGAGCTTTTTGTTGATCTTTTTTAACGACAGAATAAGTGTTATTATCATTTAGAAGTTCTTCAATTTTTCTGAAGTACACATCTTTGTCCAAAGCTACAGTAATGTTTCCCTTATCCGCACGGGTGACAATGATATTGTTGTTATGTTGTAGGAAATCTCTAGTAGTAGAAACAAGATCTTTTAAGTGTGTGTTAACTTCACATTTAGGGATCGAATAATTAGGTAGACTGTTAATGATGTTAACTGAGCGGTTTCTAATGGCCGTTTGTGATATTATAGGGAGTTTTATAAGGTTGCTCTCGATGTTTTTTATGAATTCTGTGGTCAGTTTTTCTCTATTATTGATAGGAAAACTAAAATTGTCACTCAATTGTAAGAGACTCAGTGGGCACAGGAGTGGAGGACAGGTTGACAAACCATTTTTTATTAATGTTTAACAAAGGATGCTGTTCATTCTGCTTGAACGTATGTGGATCGATCACGATCTCCAAGTCCAGTTCTGTGCGTCTGTTGGAAAAATTAGTGGTTTAAAATAAAAACGACGTCCTCCAGCAAAGGGATGTGGATGAGTGGAGTGACTGTAGAAGTAATGGATCGGTTTTGTGTCATTTTCTCTATGTTTCGTCAAAAGATTATCAAATTTTTTGTTTAGTTTGTCATGTCAATTGGTAAAAAAGCAATTATCTGCCACGACTTTATTTTGATCTAATTTTAGTGCAACAATGCAGTCATAAAAATTTTGTTCTCGGTTGCTTTCGTTTTTATCATTTTTATTATGTATATTAATTTATTGCCATAAGTATATTATTATTATTTTTTGTCCGCTACATACACTCGTGTCTTTTCTTATATGTATATTATTATATGTATTATATGTATATTATCTTTCGACCGTTTTTGTCAGCCTTTTCGAAATTGTTTGCGTTCGAATCTTGCTATCTCGGTTGACAACAGTTACTTGTGTCACGGCATTGCGATCGCCTCGTTTATTTGTTAGTGACCGCCTAAGTCCCGTTGCGCCCGAGTGTGAATTTTCTATTCGCGTCGTCGACTCTAAATTTATGTGCAGTAATACAAATGCATCATAACATCATGCTCTGTACAATTTGAGATTTCTCAACTTTCGATCAGTAATCGAGCAGTTGATCATCCTAACAACTACTGTAACTGTTCTTGAAGATGTACTGTGTGACGTCCTGGGAGGTCCTGGTAGACCGGACGGAGCCGAAATCAACAGATCCTCGACAGCTACACTCACACGTTATTTGTGAGATTCTTTTCCATGCGGTTAAGAAGGTAAAACCTCAGGATTAGATACTGCGAAGGAAGTAGGTAACAGGAATGTCGAAATGACTTTTATTTTCAGGAAAGAATTCGATTTTGAGAATAAGGAATAATATAATATCACGCTTGTAGTATTTGAATTGGGATTTATTCACTGTTATAAATGATATATATATATATATATATATATATATATATATATATTTAGCAAGTGCGAGTGGAAGTACAAGTGCAAAAATGTACGTGCGCGTACAAGTGTGAATGCGAATGCGAATAAAATGCAAATATGTAAGTGTAAGTGCGTATCGTAAGTGTGAATAGCAAGTGCGAAATGGGAAATGCGTCGCTTGAGGTTTTTATATGTTGCCAAAACATGGAAGTAGGGGTGACCTAGATTCCAATGTTATGATTCTACAGGTCTGAATAAAGCCTTTCATTATGAGTCAGCTATGATTCACGCATTTAAGACCTTCTAATTGTTCTTGACATAGTTTTCTATTGGTCGACTTAGCCTACATTTGCTATGAGTCAGCGATGACTCGTGGTACTAAAATATTATGGCGCCCTTGACATTTAACGTTGGCCTACTTTCGCTTACAACTGATCATGAGTCACACTTGTGACTAAGTATTATGGCGGCCTTGACATTTAACGTTGGCTTATTTTCGCTTACAAACTGACCATGAGTCACACTTGTGACTAAGTATTATGGCGGCCTTGACATTTAACGTTGGCTTATTTTCGCTTACAAACTGACCATGAGTCACACTTGTGACTAAGTATTATGGCGGCCTTGACATTTAACGTTGACTTATTTTTGCTTACAAATTGACCATGAGTCACACTTGTGACTATTCGATCGATCTATTTTTATTTTCAAAGAGTTATACTTTGTTATAATAATTCCTTTTCTTTTAATTAACAAACATACAATTTGCTCGAATTTAAGCTTTTATAATAAATATTAATCATCGCAATATTGTTTTAGATATACTTTACAATTTTTATAATAATAATGATTACATCGTATAATTAGTATATCTAAAATATGTCAGTATAACTCTTTTTACATTTGTAATACATTATTTATTAAATGTTTTCAGGTACAAAATGGCTCTGATTGTGATTGGTTGAATCGTTAGGGTAGTTTTCCATGCATATTAATAATCAAAATTTTGTCATAGCCATAGGATTAGTGTTAATGAAAAAAGGGAAGTAACAATTATAAATATAAGTCTAGGATGAAGGTTTCTAGAAGTTGAACTGGTTTATATACGGAGATTTGCCTGCTGAACTGATTTGAGTTTTTGAGGTAAGTGTATGTAAGCAAGTTTATAATTGTTTAAATATCTTCTAAACGGTGCGAGTTAGGTAGGTATGTGTAATGAGGTAAGTTGCGGGATTTCCTGTGTGTTGTCCAAATCTTTCATAATAATTATTTGTTAATATAATAATTTATTTATTTATAAATTTTATTAAACGAAATTTAAATCGTAGAATTTCTTTTCTGAGATAAAATATGTTTCTATCGGGGTTGTTTATATAATTTCATAAAGAAAACTATATCTTATAAGGAAATGTATAATGTACGTATATATGTATATATGTGTGTGTGTGCTTTCATATACCCTTAATTTTGTTTATATCTTGAGAATTAAGAATCGTAGCCACAAACTGTATTTATGTTTTCGAAAGGATTTTTGATGGAGAATATATTTATACAGGAAAAATATATCCATATAAGGACATCAACAAAATTTATCCTTGAAATAAGGATATGTTTCAGATGAACTGTTGAATAAATGTTTTCGTCATGGATTTTGTTATATTGTCATTATGACCTTTATTCCTTATTCACATCCTTTCTATTGTTATTAATTTTGTTATTAACTTTTATATTTATTATTAAAATGGAACAAAAGTGAAAGGTTTGATATACAAGGATTTCTTAGTTTCTGAAGTTATATTTGACGATATAAAGAAATTGGTTGGTATTTTGTTATTTATATAATTATATGATTTTGTTTATTAATTGTTAATAAAAATATTACAATGTACCGATAATTGTTTTGTTATAGTTTTCGTGCATTACGTGGGCGAGGTTATACTTCCTACATTTGTTTTTTGTTCATTATTTACTATTTTATATTAATTTGTTAAGATTTTGTTGTTAATGTTGAAATGCTTAGATAAGGATGCGATATTAAGCTTTATTTTCTTTGTTACTTTACTGAACAGTCTGGAGAAGTGATTTTGGTATGTTCTGTTTTTTGTTAGTGAGGTTCTAGGGAAAATTTACTAGGAGCATTAAGGCTGTAGTAGCGCCATAAGGTTATAGTAAGGAGCGGCCATTTTGTATAAATCTTTAAATAATTTTAAGCGGTATATTCTTTTATTATGTGTATACCAAAGGCTTGACGGTGCTGTCTCCTAACACAGTCAGTTATAAATAATTAAAAATTTTTGAAAAATTTACACTGAACATGATTAGAGGTACTCTCGGCGCTGGGACGTGACACTAGGCTACCGCGAGCCCCACCATGGCGATCCTCTGGCCTCCCACGCGAGCGCCGCACTCCCACCACCAGCGCCTCCCACATCGAGCGCGCACCATAGCGTCGCCGCAGTTTCGAGCCGCCGAATCGAAGCACTTCAGTGCACGGCCGACTGTAGTCAGTTCATCTCGCGAATCCGACTGGAGAGGACCTCCAGTCCGTGAACTCCCTCTTCTAATTCTAGTATTAAGAAAGTTCAATTCCAATTCTAGTATTAAGAAGTAACTTGAATCCAATCAATTCCAATTCTATTGTAGTGCTAGTGAATCCAACGTCACTCAATTCAAATTCAAGCTCTTACAAATCTAACTTTAAACGTGTTTTAGAATTTAATCAATCTTTGTATTAATTAATCTTGTATTTGAATATTTGAATATTTTGTATTTGAATTTAACCTTACAATATATATATATATATATATATATATATAAGTGAAAAGTGATTAGTGTGTGTCAAACAATTAATAAATCCCAATCCTTCCACCCATCCTAGCGAAACGTACAATCGACAGAGTTCGCGAGGTAGAGTGACCACGCGTAATTTAATCAAAATAACAAGCGACCCGGAAGGTGCTTGCTCTCTTGGTTAGCAAGTTGTGCGCCCACCCGCATTACTCCCCAAGAGAGGTATCGCTTCTCGAGCATTTTAAGTCGTCAAATTATAAGATATCTGACAACCTGTCCCGCCTCTGAGCAAGTTGTGCGTCCACCCGCACTACTCCCCACAGAGGGTTACAGGTTCTCACCGCGATAGAAAGCTCAATCTTTTATTCGTAACTTGTAAGGAAGCAACATTTCCCTTCATGGTCACTTTCGATGCCGAATAAATGCAAAAATCGCGCCGGACGTCAGCATGCGATTCGTCGAACTCTATACGAAATTAAATCCGCGTCAACGGTGATTTGAGTGAATTGCTCGAGTGTGAAGAAATCTATCAACCAGAACATAGCGCATTTCAAGAATAGCCTGTGGGCACCAAGTCTCCCGAATCCAGCAACGTTGTCTTCAGACGCCCCGCATCCTAGTGTGCATCCCGAGACCCGCCAGGCCGATAGCGAGAATTAAAGCCTGATCAGGAACCGGGCCAACGAAAGTAAGTGCATTTCCATTTCATTTGTGAATCGCGTTATGTGCAGAGGACGATCGGAAGGCTCACGTCAAAAGAGAACACATCCAGCCGCCGTCTTTAATCATCAACTAAGTATCTCTCGGTGTGTAGTCGAATTCGGGTATGGTCTTGTCGGCATAGCTACCGATACAAATTCCGCCAATCTTATATGCCTAGAGTGTAAATCCCGGTATAATCTCAATTGTGATCAACTACAATTCACCGCTATCTTAAGGCATTACATTAATGTTGGGACTACTCGGAAAGAAAGGCTTTGCAATTTTTGCGGTACTGAATTAGCTCTCTGGCGTGAGGTAACCGACTGCGATCCCTGCACCGAAGCATTTGCGACATTCTTAGAATATTTACGCGAAGAAAATACTTCTTTACGCACTGCCAAATCCTATCGTCATTGATGTATATGCAGAGATAGGACTGCATGATATGTTTTCTCTAGAGACTATCGACCTTTTATACGGTCTATACACTCGCAATTTGTATCAATAATCCAGTCAATTCTGTAAAAACCAACACGCAGCCCAGTGCGAGCAGACTCGCCCCATGCATAGCACGTCTCGCCTGCGACGTAACAGTACC
>JAECZD010000064.1:126520-157455 GCA_024349325.1 Pogonomyrmex californicus
AATTTGACACAGATTCTACATTTGGTATTAATGAATTCCTGCAATCATGTTTTCTACTTGAAAATACAAGGGAAGAGGTAAATAGATTTTTAGATTTAGTCTATTATTATAAAAAAATGCAACTTTCCTAAAATAAAGTAGTAACATTTAATAAGTCTTAATAACTCAAATTAGTATTCTTAGTATGCTCGATAAAACAATGTAATTTCTTTTTCTCATTATATATAAATTAATACATTAAATGGAGAAAGAAAAATATATATGTATTTATAAAAAAAACAAATATACAGTACAATATAGCATTACATTTATATATATATATATATATATATATATACATGCTGTTAGGTGTGTGTGTGTGTGTGTGTGTGTGTGTGTGTGGATTTATGTATGTATAATGTTATATTGTACTGTATATTTCTTATTCATTATCTCAAAAGATCAAAATATTATTACGCAATGAAATAATATGTAATTCTTTCTAAATGACTATTCTGATATAATGTATTTTCAGTGTTTTTAGAATTGCAGAAAAATAAAACAGAATAAAAAATGTATTTACAGAAGATGTATTTATAGATGTATATACAGAAAGAAAAATAAAGATAAAATAATTGTTTTTCTTTTAGTAAAGTTAAAAACAGAGCATACATTTATATCTAAAATATCAATATAAATATTTCATATTATTTTTCATATAATATTTTAATTTATGATTTGCATTTTTATGTAATAAGTGCAGTATCTTTTTTCTCATAGGATCAGCATGAAAATGACACTTATTGAGGAAAAAGATGCTGCGGAAATTCTTAATCAGAAAATTCGTCCAGATTTGAACATGCCTTTATGTGAGGAAGTCAGTACTACAAAATTTGAAGTTCTATTTATGATCCTTAATTTTACATTGAGACATGAAATTACAGATACAACTGTACAAGACTTTTTAAAACTCATTAATTGTATCTTCAAAGAAAAAAAGGTTGTTAAAACTGAACATTGCTTTCAAAGTATATTTCAAACTGAACTAAAGCCAGATTTTCATTTTTTCATTTTTTCATTGTAGTATTTGTAATACTTACTTGGGAGAACAATCTATTCCTAAACAAAAGAGATACAGGCAAAATATTAAATGTCCTATATGTAGTACAAATTGTAACATTTCCGAAATGAATAATGGACATTTCTTTATAACTTTTTCAATGGCAGTACAAATAAAAACATTATTAGAGACAACCGAAAATATAATGGAATTGTTACAATATAGAGATAAATGTTTAAATGAAAATGATATATCAGATACTTTCAGTGGAATAGTCTATAGGGATTTATGTAAAAATGGATCAATCTTAAGCAATAGAAATAATTTAAGCATAACTTTTAATACAGATGGATGCACTGTTTTTAAATCTCATAAAAATACATTATGGCCAATCCAATTTAGAGTAAATGAATTTCCACGAAAAGAACGGTTTGCATTAAAGAACACAATGATATGTGGACTTTGATTTGAAGATCCAGATATGATTCAATTCCTTTCCTCTTTTTTATGTGAAGCCAAGAAACTGTATTCTGAAAGAATAAATTAGACATCTCCAACTAGAGTTCGCATTAATAGTAAAATTGTGTTAAATTATGTTCTTGATTTTATAGCAAAGCCTCTAGTTCAGCGAATGAAGCAGTTTAATGGTTTATATGGATGTAATTATTGTACTCATCCTGGTTACAGTCTAATGCCACCTGTTGAGCCTGATATAGGTCCAATTACAGTTAAATATGCTATGGATGTAAGTAATAATTTTGTTGTTAATCTTCTTGAAGATAATAGTCTTACTTATATCGTAACACGAATTGAAACTGCTACTAAATTACAAGAATACTACAAAAATATTACAAAAATATACGCGGTTGAAGATCGAATCAATGATGATAGGAAAGATATGTTACAAGCTGAGCAAACTGGTATTGAAGTTCGTGGAGTTAAGGGAGGTAGTCTTGTAGCAGTTCTTTTAGAGTTTAATCTTGTAAATGGATTTGTATTAAATTATATGCATTGTGTCCTTTTAGGTGTAGTCAAATTTGTCACTTGTCTATGGTTAGATAGCATATATGAAAAATATTATATTGAATTAAAGCGTGATAATATAGATAATAGACTTCTCGCAATACGTTCACCTTCAAGTTTTCCAAGGCTTCCCAGATTACTTAAAGAGAGCTTAAGAATCTTTTTGGAAAGCTAATGGCGCGCATGGCTTCTTTATTATCTGCTTAAAAGATATTTTGAGATATTTTGAGATATTACAAACATCATTATTTACTTGTTTCTGCCATTTACACTTTTCTTCAACACAAGATTTCTATTTCTGATCTTGATAACGCCACTTGGTATCTAATTCAATATGTAACAGATTTCCAAAAACTCTATGGCCCTCAGAATATGACGTTTAATGTACATTTGTTATTGCTTATTTAGGCAAAACATTAATGTTTGGGCCATTGTGATGCTATTCTGCATTTTCATGGAAAAGTGGGAATGGATTCCTTCTAGAGTTTGTAAAAGGAACGCGTGGCGTACTAAGTCAAATTGCTCACAAGTATACATACCTTCAGTCACTTTCTCGATTATTTTGTAAATACAATGTTAATGATTTAACAATAAGTTATTGTTCAACAATATTGAACTATCATTTACAAAAACATATAACAAAACTTGATAATATTACATTGCTTTTACATTGGAAAAGAAGTAGAAATTCCCATTACTGTTGAGGAAATAAATATCTTTATTGAGAAAGAAATATGCGAGGGTAGTTTGAAAAGTTTTGAGCCTTAACATGAAGATGACGTTACTCGTTAAAACCATTCTAGTACTACAATAGTATATGCTTTGAAAGACTTTTGTGAAAATTTCAGCCATTTTGGATGCTCAGTTGTTGTTTGACAGTCGTTTGTGTCAGTGTCGATGTCAATGTTTTTGTAAAAATGGAAAAAATTGAATATCGTGCCGTAATTAAATTCTTACATTTGAAAGGCAATACGCCTGCGCAAATTAAAATCGAGTTGGACGCTGTTTACGGGGACTCTGCTCCATCATTTGCCATCGTAAAAAGATGGGCAGCTGAATTTAAACGTGGTCGTACCTTGGCTGATGATGAGTGTTCGGGCCAAAAACTGCGACCACCGCTGATAACATCGAAAATGTTCACTAAATGATATTGGACGACCGTCGAATCAAGGTTAGAGAGATAGCAGAGACTATGGGCATATCGAAAGAACGCATTTGTCATATATTGACTGAAGAATTGGATATGCGCAAGCTATCCGCGCGTTGGGTGCCGCGCTTGCTCACTTTGAACCAAAAACGAATTCGAATGAACATTTCCATGGCCCTGTTGGAGCGGTTCAAGCGAAACGAGTCAGATTTTTTGCGTCGATTCATAACTGTAGATGAAACTTGGATCCACCATTACACTCCAGAGACAAAACAGTGGACTGCAAAGGGTGAACCTGCTCCGAAAAAGATGAAGACGGTTCCATCAGTTGGAAAGGTAATGGCGACTGTTTTTTGGGATAGTCACGGAATTGTGTGTATCGACTATCTTGAAAAAGGTAAAACAATAACGGGAGCGTATTACGCATCATTACTTGATAAGCTGAAGGCAGAAATTGCAAAAAAACGGCCGCATTTGAAGAAGAAGAAAGTGCTATTCCATCAAGACAACGCACCTGCTCACATTTCGACGGTCGCTATGGCCAAAATTCACGAACTGCACTTCACGAATTGATTGACCACCCACCGTATTCACCAGATCTGGCCCCCAGCGACTTTTTCCTGTTTCCTAAGCTTAACGTTTCGTTTGGAGGACAGAGATTTTCATCGAACGAGGAGGTCATCGCATACGTAAACGCCTATTTTGCGGAGCAAGACGCCAACTACTATTTGGAGGGGTTAAAAAGGTTAGATTATCGATGGAAAAAGTGTATCGACTTAAAAGGAGATTATATTGAAAAATAAAACTATATTTGACCGAAAAAATACTTGTTGCTATGTTAGGCTCAAAACTTTTCAGACTACCCTCGTATATATACACATATATATATATAAGAGTATATAATAATAAGTATAAGAGTATATAATAATGTAAGTGTTTAATATGTAACTTATGTATTTTGATTATTCAGGCTGATGGAAGTGTATTTCCGATCAGATATCGCTCGAAGCGAGCATGTCCGGCTTGGACCAGCGCTTGACGCAGGTTTACAAATCCGTTTCCTGCCTTATGTTTAACGGTCATTGATACGAGGACTGCCGTCGGCGAGGGGGTGGACAATTTGAATCCATCCCTCCCGTCCTTCCGCCAAGATTTGACATAAAGTCCTCGTGTCCTGCGGCACAGGTCACAAGGGACGAGGGAAGCTAGCCCGCAGGTAAGAGCTTGCCACGGTAGGTCGCGAAATACATTCTCCAGGAAATACACATCTGAATACCTGCTGTAAACGACTCGCCCCCAATCACGAAGGGCGATCCTGGCTGTTTGTGTGTTGAGGAGAACCGTGATTACAAAGCCTCTCCATCATGCGTTTCCCTCTTTAACGGCTACTATATCGTCCTGTTTCACGTCATTCAGGTAGCGCAGTTAGTCCTGTTTTATAATCATCCTCTGATGTAACTCCTGGTGGAGCTTTTCCAATGCAGCTTCGCCGTTTTTTAGCTGAACTCAAAAGAGTGGCGCTTCCACTCGCAGAATTTTCACGTCCAAACGTCCGTGTGTTAAGAAATTAGTGTCATGTGATTCGATTTCCATTTTTGTTGTTCTAGAAAAAAGATTTGGTTATAGCAAACAATAATATATATATATATATATATATATATATATATATATATATATATATATATATATATATAATATATATTATTATATATATATATATATATATATATATATATATATTATTGTAATATAATATATATATATATATATATATATATATATATATATATATATATATAAAGAAAATGTTGTTAGGTAGGGAAAAGGCGGTTTTTTTTATATTAATATTATTTCTAGTCTACAGTCAGTGTAAGTATGGGAATGCAAGTATAGAGGTTTCTTTAGTAGGGAGGGGAGGGTATATGGGTTGTAGATCTTGTTGATTTAGTTGTTCGATTGTGTCTGGTTTTTTGCTTATCTCCACTGGGACCGTAGGTTCGGAATTTTCAGGCTTGTTTCTCTTCTTTCCTAAGTAATAGAAGTTGGGTTAATGAGTCCCATATGGCTCCTATCAGGTATATTGACTATCCATACACAGTGTGCTTATCCGTGCATGAGAGTATCTAGTATTAATTTTATTATTCTCCCTACTAAGTATTCTCCCTACTATTCCAATGACTCCGGCGCTGATGTTTCCGAAGATCAAAAATTTATTCCAAAATTTCTGCCATGCAGATTCAGCTATTTTTGTTATAGATGCTTCATTAAATTTGAGAACGATCCTCCGTTCAAAGATGCTGGTTGTCCCATCATTCCTCTAGCCATGGTGTTGAGTACTGCCGGCCTCTCAGCAGGGAACATTATATGATCGCGAAGATCTTCAAGATCGCTATCGATGTATATTCCGCTCGCGAGCACTCCAGGACTAATATATTTCCATGTCGATTTAGTCATAGGTTTCATTATGGTCGGTGGTTGTGCATCCACCGGTCTTGGCATTAATTTATACCTGCATCTCCTAAGAGATATATAGCAGGTGTAAACGAATTATATGTTACATGAGTCCCTTGGCAAAAGAATATGAGTCTGTAGGGTTAAAAATAAGTATCGTTTTCTCGAATTACAGGTAGCTGGTCGTAGCAATCATTGGTTCGTGCAATTTTCACTTCGATGGGTACGCACTTTACGATGTAAATTACTTCACATCGCCAATAAAGGTATATTCCGGTCTTTTCATTAAATGGTAGGTAAAAATATCTAGTGATTGCGTAGCAATGGCTAAAGCATTTTGTAACATCTTGTGTTCCAGTGTACATTGCTGTAGTAAAATATTTTGGTATAATTGATTTATTTGTGTGCGGATATGTTTTTCGACGTATACGAATTTTGAGTTCATATAAATAAAGATGTCGAGATTAGAGACTCGAGATTGTTTTTTAAAGACTGCTACGCCAGGTGAGGTTTCAAAAATAACTTGGAATGTTCCGTGCATGTGAACGTATATCTGCATGTTGCATACTTTTCTTCAGTTGCTAAAACAAAAACAGTGTCTTGAGCGGTTAAAGAGTAAACCATTAGAGGTTGTTCGCTCATGTTATGTCTAATATTTTGTTTGCATATCCGCTATATAATACCCCGTAATTATTAAATTTACAAGAATCGGCAAGCACTGGATCTTAAAAGCTATCGCCCAAAGGCTATCGCCTTCTTCTATATCCGCGTAACGAGTAACGCTAAGTTCACAAGCTACTCCCGATCTGAGTAGTACTCGATTGGTGTTTATTCGTACATCGGCTGTAATCTTGTAACGTAATCCTTATACTTGTGAGTACGACAACGTCTGTCCACGTGTCATACTGATTTGAATATGTGCTTCTTTTGCATGCATCGGCGTCTACGTTGCTTGCTAATGTTACCGGTCGTGCTGAAGTGTGATTCGATTTTAATCCGGTAATATACGTGTTGTGTAATTGATACATTCCATAGGCTTATGCTGGCACTTCACGTGATGTTTCTTCTATATAAGAATATTTGCCGTTAAAAACATCCATGGAGTGAGAGAACATGCCACATCTTTTGATCATTCTATCGATTTCAACCTTGCATTGAATTACTCTTACTGCCTCGAATTCATTTATCTGTAATAATTGTATATAGACCTTGCTAGATTCTACGTTTTGTGATGGAATGTCACATTCCTCGATTTAATAAAGATAAGGTGGTGTAATTTGCAGATGGCGATCCGCAATCGTAACCTATGATTCCATAATTTTCGTCAATCCGCGTTATTAATATTATCAGGATTATGGTGGTTATTCTCGTGATTTGATGATCCATCTGAAATTTTGATTATTTCATTATTATTTATTTGAATGTTAGTTCTTTATTGATAGTTATAATAGCAGTTAATTTGTAATTCAGCTGTTTCTTTGTTTATTTATGGGTTTCAAATTTTTCACAAGTCACGTTCGTTAATTTTCGTAGTGTTAGTCATTCTTAGATATTCTTATCGGTTAACATATTCTAGAAACCAGGATTGGTGATAAAAAAAAATTGATCTGTGAGGATAAAATTTGGACTTTAGCAGGCAGGCAGGTTCATTGACTTCTGCGATGATTATCGAAATATTGTCTCGTATTTTCTCGAATTTTTTCTCCCCTTTTTTTTTGCTCTCGTTTTTGGGGTTTTGCGACTTATTTCTGAAACATGTGTATACTGAGTGTTCGTAGTGATGCGATGAAGCTAGCTTTCCATAAACTTTCAGATTTCGTGAGCCCACAGTTATTCCTGAGTCTCTGTACTGTAAGGATGGCGTGATTTTTCGATGATTATGGGCATGATAGTAGGCTACGTAGCGAGGCCGGTTCGATGGTAATGTGGAGGAGGAGATGTAGAGATTATTTATCCTGTATCCCCACGAAGGATTCTCCGTGATCCCTTTTAAGTTGTCTTTCGATTCAGCGGCGCTTCTCCTAGAAGTTTTCGAGAAGTTCGTCGCGAGAGCCGGTGCTGATGCGGGTCCGGGTCGCCATCCTCCGAGCCCGCTTCCACGGAAATGTCGCGGCATCGCCATCGCCGCCACCGCAACCGGCTCGTGATGTCGGTCGTTCCCTTCTTCCGTCTCCGGATAGGATCGTGCCGGAGCTACTCGAGGTTGATACGGCACGATTATCGCCGCGATCGCGTCTCCAGTGGCTGTGATATAATCGGGTGGACGACGGGCGTCCGCTTCATCCATCCCGTTCGTGGATACGGGAAAATCATCCCGTAACCGAAGTGGACAGTGACGTGGTGAAGTGATGGTGGCTTCGTGGGCCGGAAGTGAATGCCCAAGATGTGCCAGAGTGAATTTCCTGGTGAATTTCTGGCTCGGTAAAACGCGACGAGTCCTCCTCGTCGCGACCTAGACGCAGCGACGATCTGGAGGAGATGGAGGAGATAAGACGTCTCCTGTCACGTCATCGACGGAGTTGAGGTCGAGCGGTCAGACCCGAGGATGTCCCTATACAACAATCGGGACTAGACTATCAACGAGGTGGTGGCCGAGGTCAAGGCGTGAGCAGAGCTTCTTGACGTTCGATGTTATGGATGTAACCTCCACCAGTGAGTTTAAATTCCCCCATTTTCCCTTTTTTTCCCTTTTTTTGTGTGCTCTTACTGCTAGATTATCGAATAGTTAGGTAATTAAGTTATCGTGATCGTTTATGCGTATCATTTCTTCTCTTCTCCGGTTATTTTCGGGTGGGATTAACTATTGATTTTAATGATCGACTGTTTTAATATGCAATTTTCGTAATCGATTAGGATGCACCACTCGACTGTTTTTCTTTATACGAATTCTTACATTATTTTTGTTCAATATTTCTAACACCTCGTGAGATCCAATGTATTGATCTCTGAATTTTCCTGGTTTAGGCTCTTTTAATAAAAATACATAATCTCCGGGTTTGAAAATCTTCGGGTTGATTTTCTTATCATAGTGCCTCTTTGATTTAAATTTTGCTTCAACATTTTCCCGAGCATTTGTTTGTATCAAATATGCGTAACTAAATTTATTAAATAATCATCGTAACTTGTTAAATGTTCTTTGGGAACTGAGGGTTCATGTGATGGAATCCTTGCTATTTTCCCAAAAACTTCATATGGGATGTGCTTGGTAGCCTCGTGCACGCTAGTATTATAATTAAACATCGCGAGTCCCATCCATCGATCCCATTCTTTGCTCATTGGCGTATTGTTTTAAATATTCTCCCAGCAGGAGTGGTCTCTTCAAAGATCTATTAGATTGAGGATGGAAAGAGGTTGTTCGTAACTTACGGATTTTAAATATTCGGCGAGCTTCTTCATTAGCTCATTAATAAAATTTTTCCCTTGATCCGTTAATATCCTTAGATGCTCTTAGTACGCAAATAAATCTGTCTACGAAAGCTTCCGCTATCGTTTCGGAAATTTGATCTGGCAATGGTATTCCCATACAAAATTTAGTTAGCTGGTCTTGCAATGTTAAAATATACTCGTTTCCTCTCTCAGTTTTTTATAAAGGCCCGACAATATTCATTGCTACCTTGTCGAAAGTAGTTCCCGGAATGTCGGTAATTATGGGTTGTTTCGTTTTAACGCGTATTAACTTCTTCAATTGACATTGTAGGCATTGCTGAATATACCGTTGGACATCAGAGTTCATATTTTCCCAATAGTAATTGTGCTTAATTCTGTTGTACGTTTTAGTAATGCCTCTATGTCCACCTGTAGGTGAGCAATGTGTTTCGCCTATTATAGAAGGACGATGATCTTTCGGAAAGTATTTTACCAATCCATTACAAATAATTAGTTAATTAGTGAGCCGAGAAAAGTTTGTGCTTTGATATTGTTCCACAATGTTGCAAATAAAGCGAGCTTGAGCCATGCTTGATACAATCTCTCCTGTCGTGCTCCAGGAGGATTATTTGTATATTTGCCAATGGCGTTGAAGGGTGTCGCCGTTGCAGTCCGATCTCCATCGAGAGAATAGGACCATCATCTCTCTGGAGTACCGGTTGTGGGGATTCGAAAGAATACATGTATATATGTATATATGTATATATTGTAATATACGTATATATATGTATCATTGTATTGTTGACGTGTTATTCTAAATACGTTATTTGCGATAAATATCATCACATGCCTCGATAGTCGAAGGGATAAGATGCCTGCCCGGTAAGCAGGAGATCCAGGTTCGATTCCTGGCGGAGGTATTTTTTTCGCAAAATAATTACGAGTTTTCACGACTGGTTCGTGGTCGGGCCCCGCCGTGACGCACCCTCCCTTCTTATTTACCCTTCTCTCAACCCTTCACCAATATAATATATAAGGCCACGTGGAAATAATTTTTGCGACTTGCGATTTACATAGAGTAAATTCGTTGAGAATAGGCAATTCGTTGAGCTCGAATAACTTTTGTGCTTCAGAATAATCTAATGGATTTCCGTCGACATCAACAAAATATGCTTATCTTTCCGCAAAAATAATAATTCGCGGGAATCAACATTATTTTTTATTAGCTTGTTGTCAATGATAGTCGATTTAAGTTTATTTGTACTATTAAGCTATTTCCTTCATTTATTATTTCGCTTTCTTCTTCGTCGTCGGTTTGATTTTCCTCTTCCTTGTCGCTCTTATTGATTTGAGTCTCAATTTCATTAATTTTATTTTCTCCTTGAGCTTATGTTAATTTTAAGTGTTTATTTCTTTCGTTTGTCGTTTGGCTACGAGTAAGCATTCTTCTGACTCTTGATGGATCATGGATATTAGTGCTTTTTCTGTCTGCTGCACTGGTAATTCGTTTAATTCTTCTTGTGTAAAGGGTATTGAATCCATATTATCCCTAAACAGATCGTCGTCAGATAGTAAATTTTCTGTTTGCTCGTCATCTGAAAGATATAACTCGAAGTCTTCGTCCTCTTCTATTTCTTCTATTTCTCCTCGTCGGATTCTTCTAACATTTTGGAAATTATTTCCGCATCCTTTGCTTTATTAGGATTTAAAATTCTTCTATCAGTAATTGCCCTGCAATCCATTTCTTCAAAATTTACCGGGATAACGCATCAGCGTTTACGTTAGTTTTTCCTGCTTTGTATACAACATAATTGTATTCGATTAATTTCTAATCTCCATCGTAATATTCTCATGTTGATATCTTGCGCGTTTTTAAATCATAATAGAGGTTTATGATCTAAAGTAAATTTTCGGCCGTATAAATATGGGCGGAAATATTTAACACAATATAGTATAGCTAGCGCTGCCTTTTTGTATGTATCATATTTTAATTCATTATCAGAGTTCGCGACGCATACGCGACTGATTGGTCCTTATTTATTTCACCCTGCGACAGTATTCCTCCTACAACTACTCCGGAAGTTAAATTGATAATTAAGATAAAAGGCTTTGAAAAAAATCAGGTATTGCAACACAGGTTCTTCACATAATCTTTGTTTTAATATTTCAAATGATTCTTCTTGCTCTTGTGTCTCGAAACCACTCGAAACGTACGTCATTTTTTAATAAATTTGTCAGGGGTTTTGCTAGTTTAGAAAAATTAGGGATAAATCGTCTGTAATATCTTGCTAGCCCTAGAAATTGCTTTGTTACGGAGAGCCACTATAAATTTTTTTCTCACCTTTATAACGCCTTAATCCCGAACGCCGCCATGATGGCCTCCGAACTGCGATCATTGGCTCTCCTGCCGTACAGCGTCGAACGCGACGCGTCCCACTATTACTTTTTTTTAGTACTAGTACTAGTAGTAGCATTATTACACACTTTTATTATATTATTAGCAATATTACATTAATTATAATTAATGTACTATATTATCAATTTCAAATGCTATTATTATTGTTATTGTTATTGTTATTGTTATTATTATTATTATTAACTAACAACATTAACTACGACACCACTAGAAACGCTAGCATTAACAATAACATTTACATTGCTTTTACTAATAGAACTATGCTTCTCAATCATTCGCGTTTTCCATTGGTTCAGCCGAATCCATTGCATACATAGCATAAACGCACACATCTAGTATGACCTACAATCCATGCCATCACTAGCGCCACATGCGTTGGCGTACCCACACTATCCGTTATCTTGAGCGGTCGAGCCGCCATAGCGAGGCGCTACAGCGCACGACCACGTGCCGACACTCTTGTGCGCGCCATCGAACATTACGAATCTGCTCCGTACAAGTGTCACGCGATTACAAAGTTCCATTCCTAAATCTTAATTCTAATTTCGAATTCCATTTCTAAATTTTTCTCGATTTCTAGTTAAGTTAATTCTAAGTTAGTTTATCTTGTTAGTGACAGAATCATTTGTTACGTGAGTGTAATTTCATCTAATGAATAATTGAATATATTATTATTAGTGTAACTGTCGTTGTGTTATCTCTTATTCCATTCTTCCTTATCGCCATCACGTCGCGGAAATCGAAAAGTGTTCGCGAGGCTCAGAGGCAAATAGGTATGATGAAATAATTATAATAATTACTACACGCTTATCCGCTTATACAAATTTAAACGAGAATTCTAGGTGTCTCTGGAAGCAAGATGTTGTGCGTTGAAGTTTCGCGCTCTCAAGCGACATCGAACCGATTGAGTAATTGGCTCGCAGCAGAGCGTAAATCTCTCCTAAATGACCGTTCTGATTGTTGTAATTACCGAAAGCCTCTGTCAATGCCGAAATCTAGAAAGAATCGCGCGGGCCATACCAGCACCATTCGGCAATTATACTACGACTTGCATGTAGCTATGATATATGATTACAACGAAATACTCGGTGAAACCTTCGAATATGATCTCGAGTACAAGCACCTGGTGCACGACGAATTGGAGTGCCAAGCCACCGTCCCCGCCGAGCTACGAGCACAGCAATACAAAACCTTCTCCCGGCGCCTTATATCTCTGGAGACCTATCGTCAGCGCAGCGCCTCGACTAGGTAAGTGAATTAATTAATTGATAGACCTAAACGTGTAATCCACGTGCCACGTACATCAAGAAATTTTTTGAAGTCGCGTAGAATCGGGAATATCCAGACGCGTCCAAACGCGTTCGAACGTGTTCGGGTGATATAAAAAAAAAAGGGAAAGCGATGCACTTGCGATCGAAAGAGTTTTACGACCGACCCCCCTCTTTTTTGGATAGTTTTTACTGTTCCCATCGATTTCACTCGGAGAATGTGCAATTTTAAGAGCTGAAAACTGAATGCTTGGTTCGAAATATTGTAAAATAATATTTGCCCCGACTCTCGATGAAACCGCGGAGCTCGTCTCACGCAATACGGTACGCGGACGAGCTGATAAGCAGTTAACGTAATGTGCAGGGTCAGCTCTACAACGTCCCAAAAGTGCGTACGTCTCCAGCCGCGGTATTCTTCAACCGTGCCAGTTCAGCTAGATGCGCCCCCGATTTCGCGTACCGGCGAGTAAGCTCGACAGTGCTAATAATAACGATAATAGTGCCGATACGCTCTGTTTCCGCTGCAAGGAGTTAGTTCCCGAGGGAACTGCTATTTATCGTTTGGCTCTGTCGCATTATTTGCAAGTAGGTCAAATCGAGGCTACTGAGTACTGCGAGTGCTGCTACACTCCTTTGACGATCGTCCGCGAGATCGAATACTGCTCACAGTGCGCCGAGGCCTTCACGGAATTTTGGTTTATTTAGACGTAAACAGAGAAACATTCGAACATAAGAACACGTGTCTACATCGATCGCTCTCATCCCGCCCCTGGAGTATATTTTTGCGTCGGCTAACGAGTTTTTCCTACTCTCTTTACGCAATTACGCCACCCGGTGAATAATTGAGATTTGTTCGATCGACAGCTAACCGCTGCAACCCGCGACGTAATGCCACACACACCGCAACGTTCAGAACCTCCTAGTGCTTCGTTTCTTTCTCTCTCGACTCAGCGCGGGAATGGCAGCTTGCCGCTCGGTTATTCGTCGCCGTTAATTAACGCAGTCCCCCCTTTGTTCAATGCAAACGCAGCGACCCACTCCGCGACTCGCCGCTGCCCATGACGTAACAGCTTAATGTTTTTAGGCGTCTTGGGCCTAGGAAATCGTCATACAGCCTCTAATTTTTTCGGGTTTAACTCCGTTTTTGTCTATAAGTGTCCCAAATAAGTTACCTCTGATTTTAAAAATTCACATTCATCGGGCTGTAGTTTTAAATTTGCTTCGCGTAATTTATCTATTAAAAGATTATATTTTCTTTCATACTCTTCTAATGACAGCGTAAATAATAATATCGTCCATATAAACAAATAATTCTTTTCCTTGTAATCTTGATAAGACTAAATCCATAAATCGTTGAAAAGTAGCAGGAGCATTCTTCAATCCAAATGACATCCTATCAAATTCGTAATGCCCAAAAAATGTTGTAAAAGCAGTTTTATGGATTCATTTTTATTTTATGAAATCCTGAGGCTAGATCGCATACTAAAAAATATCGAGCTCCCCAGTTGATCTAAGATATTAACTATATTTGGTATCGCAGTGGATCTCCGATAGTTTTGTCATTTAATGCCCGGAAATCTAATACCATTCTCCATTATTTATTTCCTTGAGAATCCTCTTTCTTACAATCTATATGGGCGTATTGTAAGGCAACTGCGAAGGTTTTACTATGCTCCCTTTAACAGCTCTCCTACCTGCTTGTTTATTTCCTCTTTATGAATTTGCGGAAATCTATACTGACGAGTATTTATCGACTGATCATCTGTTGTTGACATTTTATGTTGTAAAACATTAGTTGCTGTCAATTTTTCAGGTATATGAAACCTGTTTTAACTATTAATTATAAGATTTATCACACTCTCCTCTTCATAATCATTCAAGTGTTCTAATCGCGATAATTCTATGATTTTTGTGAGTCTATCTCTTTAGTTTTCTCCTGATAATATTAAGCATTCAGTTGCTACATTTCCTTTGCTATTACTCTGTAACTCTTATAGTTTTTTCCTTATGCTTTGATTTACGCTTGCGTATACATTTGTCTAATATCTTTTGAGATTGATTTTGTTTTAATTTAAAAATTTTTGAAGACGGTTTTTTTGTTTTTCATTCCTAATTTGTCACGATTTATTTTATTCGATTTATTTATTTGTATCCTTTCCATAAGCTCTTTGGAGGTAATGTGAGAGGGTTCATTTTTTTTTTTTTTCGAGATCATCTCGGCAACTCTCAGGAATTTAACACCTTCTAACGAAACTGAGGAATTAATATTTTCATTTTCCTTCAGACAGGATTGTGTCGGATTACGTAGTGACATTTGGGATTAACTTCTCTCCTCGTAACTGACGGAGCTGGAAAATGCTCGAGGAGTGCGAAAACTTCCATTGGCAATTCCAGAATTATTTCTTGAAGTGATTCGACAATTTTTATCTCCAAGAAACTCAGAATTTTTTAAATTTTCGGTTTGGGTAAACGAGATTTGGTAACTTCCCTCTCCGAAGATTTTGTGATGGGAGGATATCTCAGAGGAGGTTTGGTAACTTCCCTTTCGCTGAGCATTGAAATTAGGATTTTCCTTTTTACTTTCCATTTTTATTTTCATTAACAATCTTAATGCCATTTATATTCATAATCTCGTTTTCCTCTCTACTTATTACATTTTTATTTTTATTTTCGTTTAATAATTCTTCTTTATTAGGATCAATATTGTTTTCGGTTTCCTTCGAAAAGAAATTTGGGTGTGAATTTGTTAATTCTTCCTGATAATCTGACGCCTTTATTCTGGTTTCACAAAGATCAACCATCTCATTCAGAGGTCTAAGATTTATGATCGGCACCCTGACCTCTACTTCCTCGTTCCGTGTGTTTATGATATTTAAATATGCTTTTCACGAGATGTTTTCCATAACCGTATTTCCTAAATAAATTCATATGTTATCTTCAATTTCGGTACATATCCAATATTAGGGTTTTAACATGAGGGTTGTCAACTCTTATATAAAATAACGATTCCGATCTTGGTGATGCCATTATGATTTCTGGCGAGAGAAAAGGTACTTGGATTCCGGATACGTCTATACATCCTTGTGCGTAATCAATTTTCGATGATGTTTGTTTAAAGAAATCGTTGCCTAATATATCAGATTGGAATCGGGAAATCGTCCGCTACTATATGAAAGGTTACTGGTTTATGAAAAGAATTAAAGTGATTTCCCTGAGAGTGTAAACAAGATAATTATTTAATTATTCAATTTTAAGATACTTGTATAATTGATTTTTTCGTCTTCGGGTATGAGATTTTCTTTAATTATGTTTGGTCTACGAATCGGTGTCTAGCATTAGAGTTACGTCATCTGTTACGGATCTCTACTTGCACAGTAGGCACGCGACTATGTTTATCCAAGTTTACAGTTATGGGTCTAATTTCCGGTGCGTTTTTGTACTTAGACTCTTTGGAGTTTTCAAAGGTATGTAACTTGTTAGGGCCTCCTTTGCACACCCGATCTCAAGAGGCCATTGGAGTTTTTCTGATCGGTATTTTTCTTACGATTATTACTTGCAATTCTCAATTGACAATTTTCAAGGAAATATCCCTTTTCTTTACAATAATGGCAAAACATGTTGCCTTTGGATTTAATGTTGCTCGACAATTCTTTGCAACATGCCCGAAATTATTACACATCTGGCAAATAATTCTATTTTTATTTTCTAAGCCGCGTTGTTCGTTTTGCTTCTTCCAACAATTACTCGCGGTATGTCCGAATCTATTGCACCAAACAACGATATTTTTATTAACTTAAGGATTTACCTTGCCGTCCATCGGATAAGCCTTGGCATAGTGACCTGCTTTTGAACATAATTGACAAAAAATCGGTTTTTCTCGTACATTCACAGGTCGACGAGACTGAGGATCACGAAGGCGACATTTATCAGCGCCATGTTCACGCTTTTTAAATTTGACAAATCAAAATTTTCGTCCCTAAACTACACGTAGGTTGAGGAGGCAAGGATAATTTTCTACAATTAATCGCGGAATGCCCTTCTTTATAATATATTTGACAAGTCTCCTTTAAATTTTTCTCAAATAATGAGTTTTTACCTGACTTCGCGCCTGACCCTTGCCGTAAATCTGTCATTGCTCGGAGCTCTCTCTCTATTCTTAACGCGTCGGATACCGTTCCGGCTATGTCTAAATTTCTAGTTATTCTTTGCTCAATTTCAGGTTTTAACTCTCTAATAAAACATTTGTACATGTCTTTCTCTAAAAATAATTGAATATCTCTATTGGAGAGAGCACTTCCTTGATTTTTATAAATTCTTCAAAAATTTGTTTCCTCAAAAGTTTTACTCGATTAGCATATGTTAATACATCCTTGTCACTCTTCTGATAAATACAGCCTAATTCCCCCTGTAGTTGTAAACATCCTGTAAACATTTTTCATAGGCCCGTAAATCTGTTTTAAATATTTTATTAACTGTGAAACAGTGTTGAAATTTTGATCTTGTATAGTACGACTCGCATTCTAATTATTTTTGCGAATTGAGGTTCGGCTTCCTCCGGTAGCATGGACTTTGCCTCCCCGCATCCTTCGATAAAATAAGACGGTATATTAGAGCCGTCGAAATAAGGTACGACTCCGATAGCATATTTCAAAGTAATGAACGGATTTTGTTGTGGCTAATTTACCGTTAATTTCTGATTTACTTGGCATTATGTCTTCGACACTGTCGGAATCAGATTCTGGCGATTCTAAAACAGTTTCGTATTTCTCTTCAATAATTATACTGTCGTCGGAAAAATGCACGTGTCGGGGTGTGGTTTTCAAAGTCCCGACGAGAGTTGAGGTAAGGAGAGGAGCTGTGCCTTTTAAATTAGATTTTGATTTGTTCTGCGATTCTACAGCATATTTATATTGTTCAGTTACTTTCGCTTTGTCGGATTTAAAACTCGTCATATTCATTCCCGTTTGTAAAGATCGCAATTTTCATTCCGGCCCCCAATTTTTCTATCTCTGGATATGTTATGTCCAGATCCCGGAATTATTAGTTGAAGGGATGAGACAAGGAAGGACGTATCGAATATCCTCTCGCAGATGGCCGCTCTGGAGCGTGCCTACGAGTCGAACGCACTATACAGGTCAGCCAATACAGGTCAACGTCTTGAAAAAGAAGCTATGACTCCGACTGCGTGATGTACGTCCGTCGGTTCGTTAATTTAGGCAAGAGAATTTAATCTCTTTTGCCTGAGATAGGATCATATGTGATTCCCGAGAGCGGGCGGGAACGAACGTGACGAAAAGATTGAATTATTAATGAATAAATTAATTTATTGTTAAAATAAACATTTAATTAATTAATGTGAAACGAGCAAAATACAAAATTAAAACACAAAACACTTAACATAAAGGAGAAATAATACGCATAGTGATTATTCGGTAGATAATGGTAACGATTAATATCCTTTCGAATGGGCGCATGAGAGTGGAATAAAATTGCATATAAGTATAGCACGCGGGTGTTACAAAAGTGCGGAGGTCGTCGGGCATGGCAGTTCGGGGTAAGACTTTAAAATATTTAGGGCCATGCCCGGTTTTTACAATATAAGTAAATAAACAAAAAAAAATAATAGAAAAATAATAGACTAATTTAAACAAACAATTATGTAAATGTAAAAGGTAGGCTCAGAAAAATAAGTAAGGGAGAGGGGAACAAGGGGAAACAATCGATATTTAAGTGGTGATGGGTAGATTGTAGATCGTATTAATCCATGCGACTTATTACTGTGATAATAACAAGAAATGTTGTAAGTAGATCGACGAGAGACAAGCGGGAAAGTTGGGACCAGCGGCCAGCGATTGGCTCTCCACAGGGTGCTCCTGAGGTCTCGTGAAGTCGAGAGCACACAAAAAAAAGAATCATTCCCATACTTTTTGAATACAATAAAGCGGTATTTGAATAAGATTACAAACTTATTTAATTTACCTGTCCCAATTTTAAAATTTAAATAATTAAATCTGCGATTACTTCGGCGCGAATCAACAAAGGTTAAACCGAGAGTTACAAAACGAATGCAAACGAACGCGAATGCACACGAAAAAAGATTTGTCTGTAAAAAAAGATTTGCTCGTAAAAAAAAACTGACAGATCAGAGCGCATAGAGACTGTCGATCAAAGAGTGAAGTGCCAAGTGCGTTTCCTCCGGACATCGTTCTCAGTTATCCGCGTTCCGATTGGCTTGACCGATTCTACGGCACACATAGCATAAGCATGCATGTCTAGTATAGTTACATAACCTGCGCCACCGCCAGGGCCACGTGCGTTGGCGTACCCACGCTATTCGTCATGACAGGACGCTGTGCCACGAGGGCCAGCGTATCCCACGTCGTCCGCCATCTTGCGCATTATGACGCGCCTTATCGCTACATATACACTAGATATAAGTTACACATATACATTAGATATAAGTTATTAAATAACTAAACAAATTCTAGTTTAGCCCACTCATTAGAGTATTAACTATAAATAAGTTTTCTCGTTACTCATCGCTATACACTATTATTATCATTATTGCTAAATACACTATCATTAACAAGTACTATTATTATTATTATCATAACAATTATTATTAACACCATAACAACTACTATTATTATTATTAGACTAAGAGCTAGCCTTAATCGGGAATCAATACGCCGATCATAATTATAACATATGTATTATACCAACGACACCCTATTCCACCTTACCAACATCCTATAACACCACCTACATTACTATCTCTGTATTATCACCTCCCTGAATTACCACGAATTTCCCTAAAGGAATACTTGCGTATTCCTTCTAGAGCACCTCTAGAAAAGGTAAGTGGATTATTTCATTAAACAAAATATAAAAATCATGCGCGCGTGTATATTTTCGGACGACGCTCTGCGCGCTTAGGAATTTTCCGGTTGCATCAATCTAAACGTGTCCGTGCCTGCTTATCGTACAAAAAACAAGGAGAAAGCGGCTGACCGGAAGGATTTTATGACCTACCCTTTTTTGGGGGGTATAGTTTTTGTTGCTCTCACTGATTTCACTCGGGAAATGCACGCTTTTAAGATTCGTTTCGAGATCCTTGGTTTGGAAATATTACTACTGGAATATTACTCGAGAAAATGCGTAGATGTTTTCTACACGTACGACAATTATTAAGCAATCGACGTAATGTGCCCTCCTCGTTCTCGCAAGCCACGGATAACACGTACTCATCCAGCCGCGGTTTTCCTCCGTCGTGTTAATTTAGTTAGGTGCGCTACTTCTTTCAGTTATCGCCGCATAAGTACTCCAGCCGACAGTAATTTCCCTAATTGCGCAAATACTCTTTGCTACCGTTGTAAGGAATTATTACCCGAAAGCACACTTACTTATCGCTTAATTCTGACTCATTCGCTTCAATTCGGATTTACCGAACTGTTAGATTTTTGCGAGTGTTGCCATACTCCCTTCTCCATAGTCCGCGAGATAGAATATTGCTCCGACGTGTTCGTCGTTGCCATACAAGTCCTCGAGGAAGAGGGGGAGGCCATCGAAAACGTTAGAGCGCGTTACTTCATAGACGACACCAATGCCGCGTCCGATGTTATCGTCTCACGCCGTTTGACGAATTTCTCCCTTTCGTTGCTCAATTGTGAGGAGCAATAGGCGGCCGAGATCGCGCTATCTTCTGGAACTGTTTTAACTGTCGCGCGATTCCGCGTCCTTTCCGGGCCTCTCGTAACGCTCGCTTTAACTCCCCTTTAAGTTCCCCCGATACGTTGCTTGCGATTTGCCGCTCGATCGTTGGCAGCGTTACCGAATGGTAGACGTAATCCCCCATTTGTCCGGTGCAACGTGACGTTTCGTCATCGCGAAATCGCTGCCGCCCGAGACGTAACACTTGATTGATGCTGAAGAAAAAGTGTATAATATGAAATAATATAATATAATGAAATTATTATGAAATATATTATGAAATTATTGATGATATATATTGAAATTATTATTATTATTAATATTAAAATTATTATTAATTTTTTATTATTTATTTATTTATTTTTTTATTATTAATTATTATTTATATATATATTATATTTAATATATATAATAAAATTATTTTTTTTTAATATTAGATATACCAGCCATTATTTCAGTTAGAGCTTCAGAAAACATACTGCAACTCCTGCGTTCCGCTTTATAATCTTGAAGCAGTTAAAAAGCGCACGAAACTAAAACGGAACGATAGTCGCAGTACATTTTCATTACATCATAGCATGGGCACTCGGAGTAAATAAAGGAATGCACCCTTAATGACACAAGTCAACATAAGTATCATTTTATCTTTGTTAATCATTGGAAGCCAAGAAATATAGAACGATATTTATGTCGAGTTGTGTCACTAAATGGAAAGCAATCTATTATCTATTATCTATCTATCCTTGAAGCAATATGTAAGCTAATTTTAATTATAAGTTCAAAAGAATTGTCAGGAGAGGAAAAGATATGTAAGGGTCGAGTGAATAAAGCACTGTTATCACTAACACACATTGAGTATCTTTATTTGAAAGTTTCTATTAACTGTGCTTCTCGAGGCACGAATTATCATCGAACAACGAGTACCATTACAAAAGATCACGGCGACTATTTGACTGTACGACGGCAATGAACGAATAAGACGGCGACTGTGGCAAAATGACGAGAACGACGAACGACGATGAGGAGCATCACGTGCTCCAATATATACACACGCCATTACTCTCGGAGCGTCGCGCGCATCTCTGCTCCGAGCCTGCTTCGATAATTGGAATTTTTGTATCGCAATCATAATTATCGATTCTCGCTCTCTTCGATGTACTCACAGGTACGGACAATGCATTTAAAATATGCTTATAAATATGAATGTCGGTCATTTTGTTGTGCTATTTTAATTAATTAATGTTTTTTTCTCTTCCAGGTTTACATAAAAAGATTATGTAATTATAAAGAATCTATTGTAGACCGGGACTAATAGCTTCTGCATAGAGGACGCTTGCAACACAGCAGAAGTTGCCATAATAGCCAATCAATTTATCATTTTCCATAAGAGCAAAAAAACGATTGGCTATCGCTGCCAACATCCGCCGCACGGTAAACATTGCCGCGTCGTGTGTGATGATAAGAATGGCAGCGCTGTATTTGACTTTCATTTATTTCTAAGATGGAAATTGACGAAGAAGTAAGTAATCATTTTTCTGATATTTTCTTATTTATATTTCTTTATATATTATAGACAAGTTCTTCAATTCATCGATTAATAAATCGCATTAGGCGCAAACACAACTTTGCTCTATAAAAGCAGCATTTGCGCGTTATATGATTAATCAATAAATTATAATGAATTAAAAAACTCGTCTTATCTTATTATAATATATTATCTTATTATAACCTTTCATAAAATATTTTAATGTTTATTACAGAAATTTAATGTTTATTACAGAAACTTTTTGGAAGACGAAGCGGCTTTTGCCGCCGATGCATCCGCCACTGCTGCACCCGGCATCGCTGCACCAGGCACCGCTGTACTCGGTGATGCTGCCCGTACCGCCGCTGCATCCGCCGCCGCGATCCTAGCAATTCTCGTCGTAGCCGCCGCTGCTGACATTTCTGCGGTTCCTCCAGGTAATTTTTCAATCTATAATAATTATGTTCTAAATATTTAAATTAATGTGATAAACTTTTTTTTAAGAAAAATTTGAATATATTTTATATTGTATTACAGAAAGATGAAGGAACCCGGGCGACAATGCGAATAATTTTTAAAGTTCCTGTACAAGCTCTCCTCCTTCGATTTTCATTTCGGAGATCACAGAGGAAGAGAAGAAAGAAGAGGAAGAGGACAATTTTAAACATTTCTCTTTTTTTTCTTTTATATCTTATATAAAATAAAATGTAATATTTTCTTTTTTCTTTATATTAATTTCTTTTTCTTTTCATAGTAATTTGTAATTTTTTTCTTTTTTCTTCATATTAATAAATATATAATATTTCTTTTTTTAAAATGTAAAATAAGTATGTATTCTTTTATAAAATAAATGTAAAATAAGTATTTATTCTTTTATTTATAAAATAATATGTAACATTTTCTTTTTATAAAATACTTCTTTTTATAAAATATAAAATAAGTAAATAATTATTTTTTTTTTAATGTCTTCTAAAATACTTTTGTGATATCCGATTTCGAAAAATTAATGTGTTTCCTGATTTTTACGAAAACAGTATTTCATTTGTAGTTATTTGTATAATATATTCTATAAGATTAAATGAGATTATATATATTGGATATGTTTTATTGGACTATAACTATAAGGAAAGGAAAAGGTGAATAATATTTTATTTGAAATTATGGTTTGCCCTTGTCTCAATAACTGTTTTATTTACTGCATACTGTATCTAATTTTGAAATAATTATTTATTTTAGAAATTAGTAGGGATTATGGCAAAATTCTCTTTATAATTGTAATATATTTTTTGCTTTTATAGTTTTTCTGTGTTCAGCTTAGCTTTCATTTATATTAAATCTATATTTTTCTGTACCATACCATACCTTTTTTCTCATATCACTTTGAAATACTATATAAAACATTTTTCATTTTGAATATCTCTTTTATTTTTCTTTCTTCCTTTGTGTTATTTTCATATTGTTTATAATATCTCTTCTTTTTGTCATTTTCTTTTTAATATTATTAACAGATATCGCTTTTGCAACATTATTAAATTATGCACATCAGAATGCGATTCAAAATGGTGAGTGTTTAATAAGAATCATTTTAATAGTCTTCATGCAATAGACTAATTTATCTTAATTGTTTGATGATACATATCAAGCAAATAATATAACATTGACATTTCTTGTCTCAACTTTAAAGGTCATTTTCTTCTAGGTACTCAGAATGTACTGGCACTGGTACTATTCCACCTGCACCTCAAATAACATTCCTTTTTTGAACGAATTATTTGGTTTGGATCTTTTTAGTTGCTTTTTTTATATTATATTATATTTTATATATTAAAATATGCATTTTTTATACATGTTGAACATATCCAGGAAAAAAATTTATATCTAATTATATATAATTATATCATATCAAGGATTGCGAACAAGAAGAGGGATCTTGGCTTGGATTGACTTCAACTCTTCTCCGTAGCAAGTTGCCTGCGTTCAGCGAATTCATTGCTTTCTCGTTGTCAGACATCTCCTCTGCTATCAACAGATCGTTTCTCTGACTCAACAATCATCTTCGACATCACGCTGTGACCCTGAGCAGCCTGTTCAAGGTAGAGAATTTATCTCAAATAAAATTTTGTGTTTGAATTGTTTTAAACACTGAGTCTAACGTTTGTACTTTGGTTTCTAGTTGATATTCTTCGAACGGCGTGCTTCGACTAGCGATCTTCAGAGACTGATCGCCATGCAAAAATTCAGGACCTTTCCATCAAGTGTCCTGCTAAGCTCGCTTAGCAACAATCCTCTTGATACGCAATCAGCTGGATTTTGATTGCCTGGAAGGTGGCTCCACATCGCATTTGGTACTAAATGAATCTCAGCTACTCGATTGGCCATATAAGTTTTCCATTTACTAGGATGACCTCGTATCCAATTTAGAGTTACAATAGATATATCTGTCTACAGGAATCGTCGACGTAGATGTTCTCATATAGTGCTGCAACTCCTCAAGGAAAATTACCTTCTTTATCGTGAGCGAATTGCTTGATTGTTCTTACGCAAGGAATGGAGCACATGCCAAGTCGTAAGTAACAGTGTTTAGCGTATATTCCGACATGTTTTCATCTTCATTTTCTTTCCACAGGATCTGATAAAGATCTCTATCATCAGAGTGAAGAGATATTTGATACATCTTTTCAATATCTGCTGCTATGACATATAGGTGCCATCGCCAACGGAGAAGCACATTCGTCAAGGGCAATAGATTCTGGCCTATGAGGAGATACTTGTTGAGAGAATTGCTGCATCTTATCATGATCCGTTGAAGACTACTTGGAGTTTTGTGGTTAGGCTTATTCGCGGAGGACGCCGTGATGAGATAAGTAACATGCTCTGTTATGTGATGTACTATTACTTCACACTTTTGACATGATTTAAATTTTCAAAACTCTCGAGTCAATCCTGCGAATCGCGATTAGAGTGATTCGCAGAATTTGAAGCAGTACGGCAGGTGATGATTGGTTACTACCTCCGTACGAAATTACTTACTTTTCGCGCATCGCGCGAACGTTGGAGCGAAACTTGCGCCGCAGCGACTTTGGCGCAAGGGAGCTTATTTTATCACTCGCTGCCTTATTGACTTTGTTTTGTACAGTCACCGATATCTTTCTATCTCAATTAAGTGTTATTCTTGGCCACATTCGTACGTTCAAATATATTTTCTTAAAAATATTAGAAAAAAAACCCTTATATAATGTTTACCTTGCTGTTGATTGTGGCATGCACCGTCGAAACTTAAATCATAGGGCAAGGGGCTTTATAATATATTATAAAGTATATGAGTATACATACTCCTTGAATATAAGGAATATGTCATATACTTTATAATATATTATTATATAAAACAAATCTTATTATACTGAATGAAGCTTATTTTATACAAATTACTTTTTAAAAGAGATAAGAATCTGGAAAAAAAAGTTATATGAAATACATAATCATTAATATTTTTTTCTATTTATTACAGCACCAAAGAAACGAAAAATAAATCATTTAGTGGAAGATTATTTTGAAAAATCTATCAGATTCAAAGAACAGAAAGAGAAGAGTGCTCAAAAAAGGCATGAAGAAAAAATGGCGTATTTGGAAAAAATAGAAAACTTAATGACGAAGATATTTGAAAAATAA
Source organism: Pogonomyrmex californicus (assembly GCA_024349325.1). Classification (NCBI taxonomy): domain Eukaryota; kingdom Metazoa; phylum Arthropoda; class Insecta; order Hymenoptera; family Formicidae; genus Pogonomyrmex; species Pogonomyrmex californicus. Next base: position 152,135 of record JAECZD010000064.1, read on the forward strand.
TATCACATACATGTTACCGTTATAAGTTTAGGTATATAATTTTTTAAGTTTAGATTTAAGTTACTTATGCCCGATTTCTCCAACATAGATTTATTTTAATTTTGGTTTAACTTGCTCTTCATCTTTTTTTAATTCTTACTAGATTATAACACATCATGCATTGATCCTATTTGCTTGGCATAAACATAAGTGAATTTCAATTTATGATCACATATCACCTAAAAAAGAATAATAATAATTATTTCTTACAATAATTAAATTAAATTAAATTAATAATAATAATAATAATAATATTATTACTGTGGCGGTCACCGCCACGCTGGCTCAGCAACGAGCGCGCTGGCGCGCGCCGCCGCGCTGCCACGCGCCGACACCGTGGGCCCGCGCACAAGGATAATCCGCGCGCTCGCCGTGAGATGGCCAACCGGTCGATCGCCTACTCGTGCGCGGAAAGCAACACCGCCGCTATATAATAGCGGCGGGCACCACCGATCGACACCACCCCTCAGTGCGCTCTGGGGCCCGTACACGGCTTAAGAAGCGCTGAGGTCCGACCGCTTGCGGTCAATCACACAGCCTTTTTTGTGGCTGGCATTACCGACCCCTCGCAGGTCGTACTCTCCCCTCGGTGGCCGTTCACGCCATAGAGGGACTCCTCACCCTCCGACGCGGCCGTTCACGCCGTGCCTCCTCTCGCCGAGCTTTCCTCAGCGGCCGTACACGCCGTTGAGTGGGGCACCCGGCATCCCTGCCGAGAGGCAACGAGACAGGCGGCCGGTTCTGGAGGCAGACACGCCAAGGACCAGACGCCACCACTACGTCGCTGCCAACACAGCACCGCCGCCGACCCCGCAGCCGCATCCGCCCGTGCCCGAGCGGCCTTCTGGCCGCCATCACCGCGGGGAAACCTACCCCCGCTGCCTGGGCCAGCACCGAACGGACTACTCGGCTGGGAGGACGACGAGACAACCAGACGCCTCCAGGAACTCCGGCGACACAGCGCCAGCCAGCACCAGCGCCACCAGCGCGGAGGAGCGACCGCCGACACACAGCTTCCGAGCGAGAACAACTCGTCGATTTGTTCGGCGCCCTCTCAACTTCCTCGTCCTCCGCTGACAGTCACACATCAGGGCCAGCACCACGGACGCCGCCGCGCCCGAGATCAGCACCGCGGACGTGTCCGCCTACTCCGGGCCGCAACATTAGCTTGCCCGTCCGCAGGGACGCACGCAGTGACCCATCTACACCGCAACGGGCTAGGTTCGCGCCACAGATCGCGGCGCATCTCTGCCCGCCTGCTCCCGGCCTTACCGGACAGCACGCAGTGCCCACGAGCAATCCGTGGCGATTGATACCGTTGAACCTCGGGAACGTCACACGGGGAACGCAGACCCCCACGCCACGCTTGTAACTCTCCGTGACAACCCTCTGTATTTGTATTCGCGGAAATATAACAATGTACTTGTGAAATCGGCCTTCTTTCTGAGATCCAGCACGCAAACCTTCCTTTCCCTGTCGCCCATTCCGCTTTGGGACGCAAGGCAGCGGACAGCGGACTGGTCTCGACAGCACTACACGGATACTCAACTACAACGGTGGGGTGGACGCGTGGATCATCGCATTGGCGCACACACACATACACAAACGCGCCATACATCAATCAACATACCACACACGCACCTTCACGCACCACCAACCACCACATTACTATTATTATTATTATTATTTTGTTATTTTAAATATATTTGTAATTGTATGGAATGATAACCCTTTCTGTTTATGTAAGTCTCACAATGTTGTTTTGGTATTGCAATTTTTATGAGTGCCATCTATTGCTCCTATAACGTTTGGAAATTTGCCTTTTTCGGATTTCTTCAGCTTTTGTTCTATCATGTGATAAATGTATCAAGATATGAATAAAGCATCTACAACTTTTTCAATACATCTCCAAGCAGTTCCTTTTTCAACTCCAAATCGATCAGCGACACATCTATATAGTTAAAAAATAAACATTAAATGTCATATCTTTCCAACAAATCAGAAATATAATTACCATATAACATATATATAAAAATATTACATTTATACATACATGTTACATATAGCAGTTATATCTGTTTACTGGGTTAATATTATATATTATAATATTATATATTTTCATTAACAAATTATGACTTTAATTAATTTAATTAAACTTATAAGAGTTAGGAGTTCCCATCATCCATATTGCTAATAACAATATCTTTTCTGGAAATAGTATGTCTGCTACACCCTTCAGATTTTTTTCAACAATTGTCCATTCAATAAATTCAATAAAATTCGAAATTTTGTCAACTGAGGCTGTTCAAAATATATTACATACAGAATGAGCAAAAAGTATCGGACCGATAAAATATCGTGATAACAAGACTTTAAAATTATATAATTTTTTATATAATATAATTCCTGTAATTTTACATATAAAAATATTAAGGTAATTATCGAGTAATCAATAATTTATGAGATATTTTATATTTTATGTCGAAATATAACAGAATAAAGTATAAAATATTTCGTATAAAAGTATAAAAATTAACATCAATTATATTTGATTTTTTTAAATGTGTTGTTTTCGAGATAGTTTATCAATCCAGTATTTTTTGCTTATGTTCTATATTACATTTGTTGGATTTAAATTGTATTATATGTAAAGATAAAACATTTTTTTATGCCAAAACATACATAAATATATATAAATATATATATATATATATATATATATATATATATATATATTAGGTGTACAAAAAAGTTCTGAGCTTTAGATTTCATACTGCGAGACATCCGCCACTGAACAGTGGAAAATCTGCGTACCGTCCGACCAACGCACCGAAATCATGCGACAATATCATAACGCGCCGACCGCCGGCCACTTGGGTATCGCAAAAACAATAGCGCGCATTGCGGAGTTGTATTACTGACCGGGAATATTCCGGGAAATCGCTAGATATATACGCACGTGTGAAAATTATCGCACACAAAACCGAACAACAGCGACCGCCCGGGTTACTCCACGCCACCGACGTAAAGCGACCCTGGCAGCAGGTCACAATAGATCTGATGAGACCGCTACCCCGATCTAGCAATGGCCACATGTGGCTACTCAATATGCAGGACCGCTTTACGAAGTGGGTGGAGATGCGTCCATTACGCAAGGCCACCGCCGCCGTCACCACGAACCTTGCAGAAGCAATCATCTACCGCCACGGCTGCCCAGAAGAAGTACTAGCAGACAACGGGACGCAACTATGCTCCGAAAAGCTGCAGCGGATGTTGGCAAGCCTAAACATCCAGCAAAAGTTCACGCCGGCATATATACCGTAGTGCAACCCAGTGGAACGCACGAATCGCACGGTAAAGACGATGATTACGTAATACATTGACAAGAATCATCGCCGGTGGGACGAGCATCTAAGCGAGCTATAGTTCGCTTATAACACCGCCGTACATGACACCACGGGTTATACGCCGGCCTATCTAAATCACGGCCGAGAACTCGCCACCCCGACTGCCACAGGACCAGATCGAACGACCACCGCTACACACCCAGAGACGACAAACCGCCACCTCCAGGAGGCATAAAAGGTGGTACAGGTGAACTTGGCAAGAGCGTTCCAAAGGCAGGCCCACCACTACAACCTCAGGCACCGCGAAGCCTGAGATCGGAAGCCTAAGATCGGCGAGAAAGTCTGGAAGAAAACGCATTTCTTGTCCAACAAAGCCGATGCCTTTAACGCCAAATTAGCACCGCGCTATGAAGGACCGTACGAGGTACGAAAGCTAATATCTCCGGTGATCATGAATCTAAGAGACGCCCGAAGACGCTGGCATCGACATACATGTGCGTGATGTCCGCCCCGATCCGACTAAGGACACGCGCACCAACGAAGACTCCGACAGCGAGGCAGCGGGAGAAGAAAATCAACAATAAATATAAAACGACCGCTACGGAGAAATTTAAGACAAGCCCGATCACTTTTCGCAACACCGTCAAGGATGGACGACCAGTTGAGAAAACTCGAGACGATATTGGCAGACTACGCCAATTGAGAATACGATCCCGAGAATTCCGGGATCGAGGAGGCATGGCGTAACCTACGACGGCCGCCCGCTCAGACCACCGAAGCAACAACCGCCACGGCTATCAGCGCAAAATCGACCGGTGCGCTTGCCGAACGACCGCCTATTCGCCGCCGTACCGTGCCAGCAATCGGCACCCGCATACAGCGGTCCGATCGACAGCAGCAGCAGAAGAACCAAGCGCTGCTAACACCGCCGCCTCCGCTGCAGCCACGGAAGCGAACAGCGACCAAGCCAACACCGCCGAAACCAACGCTGGAGTCCGAACGTCGTGGGATCCGAACCGCCGCCACCGATTCCAGTAGAGGTGGCACCCGGGGTCGTCATCGACGTCCCTTATTTCGCTGCGCACGTCAGCCGCTGGTACTGGGCCCGCCACGGGAATAACCAATGGCTCATCCGTTTCAATCACAACAGAAAGCCGCGGATGAGCCGCCGCATGAACTAAAAATGCCTCAAATTCAGGCACTTAAAAGCGGGGGGGAAATGTAACGATGCACCCCGCCGCATCGTTCTGTTCAAATCGGACAAAAGCCGACCGACCAGCCGTCGGCTTAAAAGGCGCAAAGCGCCGATAAACGCTTTAAATTATCGAAATAATTAGTACGGCCTACGGGCCGTACAGGGAATCTGCGCTACTTAGCGCCACATGGCGGAAATACCCAAACGCGCCCGGAGAAACCCGAACGCGCCGTTTCAAAGATCAGAAGCAACGAACAAAGTTATTTTGTTATTACAAACTAGTTCAGCAAAATAATACTCGCGGATCGACCCGAAGAGACGCCGAATTTCACCGAATTATCGATCCGCGGGGTATAAAAAGCCCGATCCGATCAGAAATGAGAGAGATCCTTGGAATCATCCACCGGGCTCGCTTAGCGAAATCGACTCCGATCCTAAACCGAGAATCCGCCAAGAAGAGGTTGCGAGTACGCCGCCCCAGCCAGGAGTTACTGGCCAGAGCCGATTCTCCGCTCCTATCCAATCCATCGAATCCGCTTGCCAGGAACGCTCGAGGTAGCGTGTTCGCTGCCCCAGCCAGGAGTTACTGGCGCTGGCTAAGCATCTCCTCCGTTTCCGCAACATATCGGCAAGCTCGCCACGCCAGGTGTTTCTGGCCGTTGCGCTCTGCGGCCGAACACGCCGGCCCCGCCGCCATCTTTGCCTTCGAGCATCTATCCGCGATCCGCGTCTGCTGTAAA
>JAECZD010000065.1:0-152475 GCA_024349325.1 Pogonomyrmex californicus
TTTTATACTTTCAAAATAATTATGAGTTATTTAAAAATTTTTTAATTTTAAAGCAATAATAAAGTATTTAAAATATTTGTAACATACTTACATAATTTTGACATTTTTAAAACCATTTTATTCGTTCGTTAAACAATTTTTATCGTTTTTGAACAATTTGCAAATGTTTTAAACAATTTTTAAACTATCAAAATAGATTGATGTATTTTAAACAATTTTTTACTCTGAAAGAAGAATCTTCTTATAAACGTCTTAGAATTTCACGAGAATACGTTGATAACGGTACAGCAGTTCTGGGACACTCTGTATATACACACATCAAAAAAAGTGTTGCATCACCGTGGTTCTAGGGGTTCCTGACCCTTTACATAAAAATGGAGATATACAAAAACAACATTTCAGCTCTCTTTATTGCTCATGAAAACAAAAAATTGCAAGTTGTACAATAATAATCTAGACTTTCTGAATTTGTGTCCCAGATTGCAGCATACATCAGTACCTCTAATACCCGGTAACACGTCCTCTTGCATTGATGCATGCCTGTATTCGTCGTGGCATACTGTCCACTAGATCATCAAGGCACTGTTGGTCCAGATTGTCCCACTCCTCAACGGCGATTCGGCGTAGATCTCAGATTGGTTGGCGGGTCATCTCGTCCAAAAACAGCCCTTTTCAATGTATCCCAGGCATGTTCGATAGGGTTCATGTCTGGAGAACATGCTGGGCCATTCTAATCTAGCGATTCGTTATCATGAAGGAACGCATTCACAAGATGTGCACGATGAGAGAATTGTCGTCCAAGCTCGATATTCCTTTTCTCCGAGTTATCTATGTGCACTTCCGACACGTTGGACGATTCCAACGGGAAGAAAGAGTAAGTTAGCATGTTACCGGGTCCGTCCAACAGCGAGGGCCACATTTGGCTACCGTGATATCGAGAATCTACGAACATGTGAAAACCCTCTTGATATTACGATATCGGGATTCATCGAATCCCGTTCGAACGTCAACGACGAATTTGCCGCCCACATCTCGAGCGGTCTCGGTAGAACGCTCTCGCTCGCCAGATGAAAGTGAGAGACGCGTCTTCACGGACTTCCTCGGGAGCTTATCCAAAGTGGAATTCGGTATATTTCTGATGCCACATCGCGGTTTACGCATCTGTTTTAACGTAGCGTCGTAAAGAATCTCATTACCGGGTATACGGTAGTTTAAAACATTTGCAAATTGTTCAAAAACGATAAAAATTGTTTAACGAACGAATAAAATGGTTTTAAAAATGTCAAAATTATGTAAGTATGTTACAAATATTTTAAATACTTTATTATTGCTTTAAAATTAAAAAATTTTTAAATAACTCATAATTATTTTGAAAGTATAAAAAGTGTTTTTAACTAATTAATTAAATTAAATACAAAGCAGAGTAATGAGAAACGCTCTGACACAATGCAAGTGTCTAAAGTGCCGCGCGCCGTTGTGCCGATCATGATAATACTTCTGAAATAGCGCGATCGTGTCTCAGAGTCGATGTCGCGTTATCGGACCATATCGTTTGTACATTGTTACTATCTAATATAAATATCCGTAAGTAGTAAGTGAGGCACTATGGCGCGTCAAAACAAACCCCACCACCTTCCCACTGGCGCCAGGGGCGTGGCCAAAAACTGGCAGCCATGTGGAAATGGAGCGTTCTGATTGGTCGGTGGGGATGGAAGGTGATAATTAGGTAATTAGTGGGAGCGTTCTGATTGGCTGGCTCCATAGCTGCCAGACGCGTGATTGGCTCTACCCATAGTGCCCCATGGGTGCGATTGGTTGTCGAAATGCTAGACGAGATAGGGAAAGGGTGAGAAAGCGTCTGGGCCCGATCGGAGTCCGAAAACAAAATGACGACTGCAAAAAGAAATATGGCGGGTCTGTAAAAGGAATATACTTGTCGAGAATGGAATGCGATTTTTTGTTCACGTGGGATGGAGCGAAGAGAAGAAAACCGATTTTTTGTGGAATTTACTGGTTGTATACGGGATATGAAGAATCACGTTTTCTTAGGGCGAAAGGTTTCTCGGCGCCTCATAGTCGGTGAATTTAGATAAATTTCTCGACTCGTTTGACATTTTTTGTATGGGGAAATATAGGTTACGAGTGGATATAGGTTTCGAAGACATGAGATTTTCGGTGCGTAATAACCATTATTTACCAGGTCGTACGGTATTTGAGAGGAGGAAAACGGGAACGGACAGGTTCGCACTATATATTTCTGACGTCGATGACGTCGAATTCGGAGTTATACGAAGCTTTTATTCTGAGACAAACACGCGGATTGAAAAAATTTTCTAGATGCAAACTCTAGATTTTTCTAACATTCGGAGTTATACACTAGCGAGTTTATGTTCCTTAATTCTATGGTAAACAAACGAAAAAATATTTAAAAACGATTAGATATTTCTAGCTTGGAATTACGTGGCTAAAATTGGTTTTAAATCTGTGGGAAAGGAAGTAAAATGGACAAAGAATTTATGTTACAAAAATTAGATTTATTGTTATATCATTATACAAATTATACCATAATAGTGTTTCTTTAATGTTTAATTGTTCTTAAAAGTACAAGTTTGTATATGACAGCACGTTACATGAGATTTTTCACATTTCTTTTTTCCATGAAGAAAGATTTTACGAAATAATTGTACGATTAGCTTATCATTATCTTCGTAATCTTCGCTGAATATTTTGAGAAATTGTTTAAGCTTATAACCGCGAGACAAATAATAAAGAAATACGCAGCAATATTGTCCGCAGGTCTGAGAAAATGTGCCCTGTAATCGCGTGATGTTCCATTTATGAGTAGTAGAGTTTCGTCGAAGTCGCAGATTGAATCTGGAATCCAGGGGTGGTAGTCCGTAGCTATCGAAATACGTGGCTTCTCCGTGCTTGTCTAGGTAGAAAGCAACCCAGTGTTGTCCAGGACGATCGTGATTATCAGTGTTCGCGACGATGGCCGTCGACTTCGTCCACACCCTCGGGATTCTGTCGGCAGGATACACACCCGCATGTTCGATACTGAGATGATGCAACGCTCGTAAGATTTCGAGCGAATTCATCTTCCGCGGTGTGGAATGATGTTTGACTTGTTTTTTGGCTCGTCGGTGTCGTTATATTTTTATCCTCTTGCGAGGATTGTAGGGTAGAAGCTTCCTTTTTTTCACACTTGAGTTTCGATAGATCTTCTTTCTCGGTTTTTATTTGTTCGCACCTCGCCTGTTCTTTTTCTAATCTCTTATTTCTCCACGTAACGAGATTCGGAAAATTTCGTTTTATTGTAAAAACCTCGCTTTCTGTATCGCTGTCGTCGGAACTTTCAATGGTAAAAGAATTAGCGCTGCTTATGTAGCAGTTCCCTTCTTGAGATTGCATCCAGTATCTCAATTTGCATGCATTGCGTAACGCGCAATGAAATTTGTCGGAATTTCGCTGAAACCCGTGATGACCGCAGCGCAATTCATGCTCTTCGCCTTCCGACAGGTTTTTGAAAGCAGGAGAGATTCCTTCTAGATTATATACGTTTCTTGCGAGTGTATTTTCCAAATAATGTATCTTCTCTCGACCACGGGTGTATATGTAACGCGCTTGCCGTGCAATTTCACATAGTTCAGCCATGAAATGTTTGGAATTGACTGTTCCGTCAAACCACTCGATCCCATGGAAGTTTCGAGAGAGCCAATTGTTTTCTCGTCTGTATTTTTCGGGTAATTCGACAAATGGATATGGAGGCATCATAATGCAGTGACTTATGAATGCTTCGTTAATGGCGACAACCGCTACTTCTTTCGGCATAAACTTTCCCTCAGCGTCGCGGAAACCTTGTATATCGATAACTATATCCATGATGCGTAGAATATACTTTCAATTTATTTTGCACGAAGTGACGACGTTCGCGTCTAAAGCAAAACTGCGGCTACTTTTTGTTAAGCTTTCGAAGAAATAGAAATGAAAAATAGATAACGGTGGGAGGGGAAAATTCGAGTATGTCTCAGCCGCTAAAATCAACGATAATTTGACGCGAGGAATCGATCTCTAACACGTTATCGAATTCTGCGTAAACGATACAATTAATCGTTGAGGTAATAGCTTTTTCAAATCGCACCTCTAATCGTAAACTTCCATGTCTGACGAGATTCCAATGTCCAGCGCAATTTGCCGATAGATCGGGAGTGAGATCGAAAGCGAAAAGCGTGAAACCTTTGGCATAATCTTCTCTGCTTATAGAATTCCCCTCGTTTAGAAAATGAATGCCCGTTCCTGAGAAGAGGGTGTTATAAGCCTCGACGTAGAGCGGATGGTCTTTTGAGAAATTCGGTTGCAGCGGTCTACTCGGAATTTGCACGCCATCGGCATATAGCGAGAAGAAATTTATGCCGTAATTTTTGAAATTAAATGGATTTAACTTTCTGTCGCCGTTAAACGCCTTGTTATCGACGAATCCGACTATTACCCGTTTCGGAAGTTGCCCGAGTATCGCGTTATCAATCGATTCTCCTACCACTCCGGCGTGAATCGTGAATGTTTTAACTTCGACTCGCGTCAGAGGATACTTGGCGGTTGTTTTACTCAGCATTCTCGCATGTTCGAGTAACACTGCGGGGCTTATTTTTGCTCTTCTTATGAGTAAACTAGCATCTAGAATGCGTATTTTCGACGTTGAGCTGCTTTCCATGAGGCAAAACGCATCTCTCGAGCGAACGAGTCTCATTCTAACCTCCACTCCGTTAATTAAAAATTTATCCTGATTAAAGACGTCGCAATGAAGATGACCTATTAGATCTACCGAACGTTCTCCTTGGATGTATCGGGCGCGTCTCACGAGAGCTTGATTGGGGTTGTCCGATTCTAATAGCGCGTCCATATAACCGGGCTCGTCCGTGTCCCATAGGCAGGAAGTCAGATGGGAAGTTTTTGCCGGTGAAGAATAATTTAACAATGCTTCGATGTACGCGCGGTACGCGTAGGCGTTGTTTGGGGGTGATACGAGTTTTTGATTGAAGTACACGTCGATCTGGTTGAACATCGAATGTAGTAGATGATTCACAGGGCCTACTTTGTTTCCTCCTGCTCCTCCTCCTCCTCCTCCTCCTCCTGCTGTCGATGTTCCAGGACCGGGTAAACTTTCCACTCGTACGCGAAGGCTTAGCATGGTATGCGTGAGATCTAGATAATCTTCTCCGTGCCCGGGTACGACGAATTCTATAGGCGCGTCGTCCGCGAGCGAGGTCACCGGTTTGTAATAAACCCATTGCGAATTCTCGATACTGGTTTGAGTAGGAGGTAAACTGAAAAGATCGAGCTCGCTCTTTAAACACTCGCTCGAGTGGGTATGAAGAAAGGACATATCGCACAAATTTGCAAAGTGCCTCGGTTAAGCGAATATATCGGATACGGTGCGCTTTTTCCCGCTATTTCGTCGATGTTTCGTTGCCTTTTTAATTTTGCCCGCTTTCCTCTTCGATGATTTTTTTTAATCGTTTTTTTCACGCCAATTTTTGATGATTTCTTTTTTTCACCGGCTTGTCTGCGTTTACGAACCGCGCTTCTCCCGGATTTAGCGGTGCGTGCGTCGTGCCCTCCGAAGGGAAACTGACCCGGTCGTATTTTCGTGGATGTTTTATATCCCGAGCCCTTCATCAAGTTACTTATATTTTCTTTGGCTTTTCTCTTAAGATTTCCGCCCGATTCCTTGAGCCGCGTTTTGACTGCTTCCCTGAACGGAGTGTTGTTTTCAACATCCTCTATCACGCCAATTCCGGCGCGTAAAGCTTCTTTCCCGACTGCGCGCATTCCTCTGCTTAGATAAGGAAGTACTCTTCTAAATAATCCTCCGAGGAAACTACCGATCCCATGACCGCGCTGATAGGCTGAACCGACGAAAATTCGTGGAATTCCGCCTCCCCTGCCCCCGCCGTTTTGCATTTCGTAATACTCGTCGTATTCCATGGAGACTTAGTTTTTCTCAAAGCTTCGTAGACTTTCCACCGCCAATGATAATTAACGGACGCGTCTAAAGTGTAATGTTGCTATCAGTGTTCCGGATGCGAATGGTATTTTTTCTCCTCGGTGATCTTTTATATCTATTTCAATTTTATGGAATTTCGTTTGACGCAAAGGAGTATATTGCAGAGTGGAGAAATATTTTACTAAATTCCTTCCGTACGTGTAATTATATCCGGGTATTTCGGTTGGAACGATCCGAAGAAGCGGACTCCGCGTATCGCCGGTTATGTAAGGCTCGCAAATGTCGCAATAAACGTACATTTTATCAGGGATACCGTGCCATAGACTACAGGGTTCTGCAGTCCAGAAAGATACAGTGCGTCCATCACCGATGGCATAACCGAGTTTCAAAAATGGCGTTAATTCGTCGGAATTAGGTAACTTGTGACGGTAAATTGTGCCGGCATCATCGATGTTGATCTTCAATATTTGAAAAATATTAGCTGGCAGATTTATATAATGAACGAGAGTACAGTTGTCGTCACAATCGATGCTTATACGGACATTACCACCTGAACCTTTTCGTAGTTCGAAAGTAAAATGTGAATCGCTGCGCCTGCACTCTTTATTAATCGCGTAGATAAGATCCTCTGTATTTTCATAAACCCCTGGCTGTAAGTGCAATTCTTTCACCGTAAACTTATCGGCATTTTTCTCATCTTTTTCGTTCTTCAAATCGACAAATCTAACCTTATTATCTCCTCGACGTACGTGAAAAAGACTGGCGGGAAATTGAATCTCGCTAAGCGCGACTTCCCATTCCCCGAATAAATGTATGCCGTGAGGTAATTGTGTGGTGAAAGAAGAGCATGTATTTCCCGGGAAATACTTCTTACTGCTATCGCTCGGAAGAACCATAAAAAATTGTTCCTCCTCCATCTTGGAGAAAAGTTAAACTCGAAGCGGGAATCCAACTGTCGAATTTACTGGGATATCCTTGCCAGCTAACTAGCAGCTGTTTATTAGCACCGCGTCCTCTACTTTTTATCACGCGCTCGACGATAAACTCTTCCTCCCTCAAATTTTTTCTGACCCGTGCTAATTCTTGTTCATAAAAAATCCCATCGATGTGTTCGCCCGATAAGTCGCACAATTCGTACACGCGGGGTCTTCGCCAATGAAGAACGCGACAAACTCGAAATATTTCCTCGCTCCACCGCGCTTCGTATCCTTTCTCGAAAGTGGCTTTTGCTCTACTGACACGAACGAGATCGTTAACATCGAATTTAGCCTTTTGTTCTACTACTTTCAACGCCCCCTTCACTCTCTCCCCTCTACGTCGCTCCATATTTTCACGTGCGATGCGGGCATTTTCTCTCGTAACGTTCGCCGGTTGCATCCTGATGGACGAATGACGGGTGTGATTGTAAGCGCGCACGATATCTTGCAACACATCGATGTAACGCCGCGTGTTTTTATGCGTAAAATAGCGCCACATTCGCTCCTTCAACGTTCTATTGAAGCGTTCAACGACGGCGGCTTTGACGTCCGGATTGCGAGCTACGCGATAACGTATGCCTCTTTCTTTCAGAAAATCTTGAAGCGGGCGTGCGATAAATTCTTTACCCTTGTCGGTTTGCAAGTACACGGGCACTCGTCCTTCGCTTCTCGAGAGAATATTTTGGAAGGCGCTTGTCACGCATTTGCTCGTTTTATCCCGCAACGGTTCTACCCAGACAAATTTGCTAAGTACGTCGATAATCACGAGCAGATAAGAAAATCCGTCGTTGTAACTTTTGAGATTACGGAGTTCGATCAAATCGGCCTCCCACAGATCGTCGATATTCGTCACGTTGTAACGTAATCGCGGAAATTTTCGCCTCGAGGGGCGGTGCAGTGTGTACGCGTCTTGCGATTCGAGCCAGCGAGCTACTTCTTTACGAGAGAAATTCGGTTTAGCGGCACGCGTCAAGTTATCCGTTGCCGAATACCCCGCATAGTGCGCTGGATCGTAATACAAATTTTCAAGCCTGGTCATTTCAATTCACTCCAATCGAGTAAGCGTCTCTTTCTTGCCTGTCGAGAATCTTTTGCGAAGGTTATAGGGATATCGTCTTTACGAAAACGCGGCGAAAGAAACAATGCGCACCTCGCTCGCTCTTCTTCTTCGGTCTTTCGGCGTTTTTGTCCCTTCCTCGTGCGCCGTATTCTTTTCCGCGTCGTCGCCGTCGACGTCGCCGGCGTTGACGTGGAAAGTTTTCTCTGTATTTTCGGCGTGGAACTCGCTTGTGGTGATGATAATATCTTGACAAATGTGGTTGCTAACAATTCCTTATTTCCTACGAGTACAGCCGGGGTGTTTGTCGTACGTAGTAATCGCGCAAACTGACCTCTTCCTATTGCTTTCACGGTTTTTCTCTCTCGCAGCGCGTTTATCAGTTCCGTGATATTCGAATCTTTTATAACGTCGCCATCGATAGTCACGATTCCTTCCTCGTCCCAAGTAATTCTCGCGGGTACTGCTTTATCGATCAAATGTTTCAAAAGTAAACGCGCCTTGGCGCGAAAACTTTTCGGCACCTTTTCCAATATTTTTTCGACGCTTTGCCGTTTGCGCCTACGCAGAGACTCGCCTCGTAGTATATTACTTACTTGTCCGTCAAGATGCAAAAGTTTGCTCAATGGTTGCGATTCGCGCGCTGGTTCCGCCATGTCCCCCTCCTGCGCATCTGAATTGTTCTCATCGGCGGCGTTGCGCGTCGAATCTTCCTTTTGCGCTTTATCAAAATGGAGATATCTCCAAAGTACTTCTTTATACAATTTCCATTTCTCACTTACATCGCGCGGAGTGGGAGAATTAAGAATTTTGCTCATATCGGAATCGAGCCGCGACAAAGGCGTTCCGGGTGTTTGTACGGAATTTAAATTTTCTCCATGTATCGTCTCCGAATTCTGCCTCGTGGAATTTTCCCCGATGCCTATTTCCGTTTGCTGCTGTTGTCGGAGACGATGCTGCATTCTTTCGAGATTTTCCGTGGAAATCAAGACCATCTTTTTTGCCCTTTCCATAATTAGGTTTACTCGATCTCTCTCTCTCTCTCTCTCTCTCTCTCTCTCTCTCTCTCTCTCTCGCTGACTATTCTCCGATAATTTTCGAAAATAGGAACGAAAGTATAGGCCCTATGAGATATGGTAAAAATCCGCCTCGCTGTAGTAATAGCTTTTTCTTACTTTTCCAATTGCCGTCTTTTTTCGCTATGCGACGCAAAGATGCTTTATATTTGCCGAGACGATTTTTTCAAACGTTCGAGCGGGACGTTACCCTTGAGAGTATTGAAAACGCACTCGCGGATACAACGAATGAATTTTTCATCCGCCTGGCGTAAGAAAGAGGCGCGTTGATTTTTGTTCAAATAACACAGCGCTTTGAGAAGACAGATATTTTTCTTACCGATCGAACGTTCTGCGATTTTTCTCGCATTAACCGTGGATTCTCTTCGCTTCTTCATCACGAGGAAGTTGAGCGACTGTCGCGAGAGAATGCGAGTACGATACTTTTATACGAAACTTCCGGAAAAGGATCTGCGCGATACGTAAACGTAGTTCAGCGTATCGTCGGGAAATATGCACGCGCGAAAACGATACTCGTCGGGAGTCGATTGTTTCAGATCGAGCAATAAATATCCGTGAGGTTGAGACGTGGCGTCGTGATACGCTTCCTCGAGGAACTTTGGATCGTTGGGATAGACTTGTCGAGCGAGATGCCGGATTTGCGCGCGATCTCGTGGATTTTTGAAAACCACAAAGTAATTCGCGTTGAGAGATATATCGCGTTGTCCACGGCCCTGATGAAAGAGATTTTGCGTGATGAGAATTACGCTGAGATTCTTATGATGACTTCCCTTGGTAAACAGATCCACGATCGCTTCGCTCGAGGACGATTCCCTCATAAGATCGTCAATTATTATCAATTTCGCGCTCGTTGGATCGTTAGAATAATCTTCCGGACGCGGTAATCCCTCGTGAAATTCGATTGCGGAATCTCGAGTTTCGTATTGAAGTTGCTGATAAGCATCCTGCCATTCGGCGTAATAAAACAAAATTCTCTCAAAGTAGACATCTGCCATAGCGGATAAATGACGAAGAAATCTCTTTACAAAGATTGTTTTTCCACATCCCGTCGGTCCGCACACGATCGACGTCCACGGATGTTTCCAGCGTACATCCATTTCGCGAAATGAACGCTTTGCGCGTCGTACTTGGATTAATAAACAAAGGAATGGAACACTTGATTTTTTCTCAGAGAAATTTTTGAGATTAGCTTACTCGCGGAAGGGCCCCACCGCGGCGGAGGTGTGCTCGCGCCAGCATCTTTGCGTAACGAGCTCGTACCCGTCCGCGACAAGCCGCGCTCGTACGCTCGCGCGAGCGTTCACCGCGAGAGCACCGTCGCTTACGAGCTTGTACGCGGTGCTCATCGAAAGCTAATTCAAGTCGGAGAAACTTACTCGCGGAAAAAATAATTAAATACTTATTATTACGGACGTAAAAATTTATAACTTTTTCTTTTACAAATTTAAAAATCGTAACTTATGCGATTATAATTTGGGATTATAATTTAAAAGATATTTTACCAAGTATTTTAAAGATTCTCTATTATAAATTTAAAATATTTTCTATATAAAAAATTAGCGATAAAAGAAAGTTATGGGAAAATTATAGGAAAGGGGGAAAAAATTGGATTTAAAAATTTAATTTTACAAAATTTTTATTATCCTTTTTCCTACAATTAGAGAAATAAATATTTTTATTATATTTTTTCTTAACTAAACGCAAATTTACATTGGTAATTTTACATTTCTAATCGAAACCGTGCAATATACATTTTTCAAATTTCGCATTTTTTTCTTAAATTTAATACTAAAATAAACTATAACTAAAATAAAAATAATCTTAATTTTTACAATCGTATTTATTCCTTATACATATTCTGTACATATTTACATTTGAGGGAGGACGGGGAAAATCCGAGCCTTAACCTAACTTAATTTAAGTAAAATATTATAACGTAAAACCATAGGGGTAAGAAAGAAGATTGTCGATAAATCTGCGTTTTAATAAAACAGGTGCACACGTTTTCACCTCGTTTCGCGTTACTACTTCGTGAAACGCGGTGCGACGAATTGTTTTAAAGCGCAGATTTATCTCTTCCTCCTCCTCTTTTTCCCTATTTAATAATAAATTATAAATACTCTTAAAATTAAGCAGCCTCGAGTTTTCAAAATTCAATTTAACCCCCTTTATTTTACATATTTCGTATTTTCGCGCGTCCGGTGTACGTACCACGTACGCGTAAAATTTCGGGCCGCCAGAGACAAACGCCTCGATGAAGCTACCACGCCCGTAACTCTCGAGTTCGTCGGTCATGTCACCCAAAAAATTACCTGTACGCGGTTCGTACTCCTCGGGATCACCGCTGCTCGTATATATACAGGAATCCGTATCATAATATAATACGCGACGATCTAATTTTTCCAAATATCCGTATAATTTTAATCGCGCCTGTGCCGTCGTGTATGCCGCTATCACCACGTTAGTTATTGGTGAAGGTACCACCGCTTCGCTCTTTAACCGCCATGAAACGTATATCGCATCCTCGTTAACGGGCAATACACCGACTATCTCGTGTTCGGGACTCGACAGCAATTCGGCGAAACGCTGAGGGGATCTTATTATTTCTGTATTCGGCAGGTTACTCCGCTGGCCGAATTTCCCCCAAAACGAATTAAGGCAGAGTTTGGCGACGGAGCGTAAGCCGGAATTACGTACGATGTTGCTTTTATCGAGAACGATACCTTCGGTTGCTTCATACTCCCTCAGGTAGCGTTCTTTAGCAACATCGTCGTTGCATTCGCTCGGCCACCCACTCGCCTCTTGTTTTAGTTGTAAAAAAGTGTTGATGTATTCCGTAAACAGCCCTCCCTGTTGCGTTTCGGGGTTATAACGCGTAGATTTGTACTGCCAAATTTCGTCTACCCGCGTCACGAGATAACCTTTTTCGACTGCTTTGCGTAATTCGCAGGACACCCATGTGCCCTCGAACTCACGCTCCGCAGGATCGTCGTGAGTGCACGCGTCGCGAGAAAATGATTCGCAACATGTACGGCAAAGAGCAAATAATAATTTACCGCGCACGCGGTACGGTAGTACAGGATGGAAGAGATCACGTGGGGGGAGTACTCGGCAACGTACGAGACCCTCGACCGGAGTAAAATTAAAATTTGGCGCGATTCCAATTAAATCGGCGCATTCCTCGCCCACATAGATATCCGGGTGACCAATTGGGAAAACTCCGGTCTTGAGTACATACGGGTACAGAGAACATACGTCTACGTACCGTATCTTCTCGGTGCCCGTAATCTCGTATCGAGTCGCGATATTGCCGGTGCGTCCGCCGAAAAATGCATCGCGAGGATCGAGAGGTGGGATTTGCACCATGGGGTGATTTTCGAGAAATTCTCGCATCTCTCGATTCTCGCGCATTTCTTCGTCGAAAACGCACTCCCATTTTTCCGTTAGGATATATCCTTGGCGACGTAATCGCCAAGACGTTGCAACCGTTCGTTCGTAACGCGCGTCAAACGTGTCGTTAAAATTTTCGAGCGTTTTATCGCGATTTAATGGATAGCAAGACGGGCATCCGTGAAAAAAGCAACCGTGAAATTGCAAGACGTGACGCCGCGTCTCACCACCATTCTCGCATTCGTAATATCCGTCGACGAGCATGCCTTCCGCTAAACGATACTCGCGTCCTCGCCCCGCGTGAATTATCCGATGACCTAACTCACGTTCCTTCAAAATTAACCATTGCGTGCCTTTGCGCGACTGGTTATCTTTAAACCTGTATCCACCCGAAGGAATGATTCCTATTTCTCCTTCGCGCAAAAAGTTTTTCCGAAAAACTCTCATGCACGTCGAAGCGATAGTTGTACATTCCTCGAATGGACACACGTTTCCCCGCTGCAAGAATATTTTTCGGAAGGCCATGCATGCTCGGCGAAGGATATCAACATCGGTGCGACAATACGCGAGTATTTCACGCTGGAAATCGAATATTACATTCTTTCCCGACATTTCTGCGTGCCACGCGAGAAAACGTTCGCGTTCCTCTGTTCGCATGGTTTCGGGCGCGTAATAGCGAACATCGGGTAGTGGACCGACATAAGTTTGATTATCGACAGTATTAAATAAGTGCGGAAAGACACCTTTGTCACAAGTATCCGGTAACCCGAAGGCCTTCGGTAATTCTGACAAACGCATTGGCATATAATTAACACTGTCGATAAATTTCGTGCGATTCGCTGTTAGGACCATAATTTTTGTGCCGTTTAAAATTACGCGAGGTTCTAATCCGGAATAATTTTCTACAATGTGCCGAAGGATAAACTGCGCGTCGAACGATTTCGCGTTATGCGCTATGCAAATAATACGTGAAAAATGTTTTGTAGGGCGTGTTGCGAATTCGACAAATTGTTTTACCGGATCTTGGTGAAAAACAAATTCGCGTACTCCGCACCACTCGCATCGCACCGACAAATCATCTATTTCCGCGCACGAATCGCAAATCTGCTGTGCGACACACAGAGTCGGGACGTGAATTTTTATTTCGGTTCCCTCGAGTGATTGGTCTTGGCGTGTCTCAAAATCATAAAACACGAATGCCACTCGTCCCTTTTTGCATTTCCGCTTACCTGAGTTATTCTGCTCGCTCTCTCTCGCAAATACAGAAGAATCCCCGCCGCACTCAACAGCGGAGGATCTGTCTTCGCGGGGGAGAAGCTGCATGTAACAAAGATGATTTACGGGTTTTTGCAAACTGCAGATTTTACAAAAAAAACGCCGCATTCGTGTTTTTGACGCTTTTACAACCCGCCCGCATCCTTCGCAGAGACGAATGGTGTTACAAACGCTCGTCGGAGTTTTACCGTCATACGACTTTGTCGCGCGATGATGTTCGAAGCATGCGTTTCCGTAGAACGAACGTTTGCAACTCTCACACCTAACGAGTTCCACGATTTCGCGTTGATCGCACGGCGGCACGTTGTTACAACGCGAACATTTATTTGAACAGCGGTGACCCCTTTCCTCGCGATACCCGATATTGCATGGAATACAATACCCCCCTCTACTCCCCGCGGCTGCTTTTAAATTTAAAATCGGACTATAATGGCGATGTTGCTCGTTATATAGAATATTTAGCCGATATAAAGGTTCGCGTTCTAGAGAGGCGAGTACCGTGCTTCCGTCAAATAAGGGTTTCTCGCCGCGTCCAAAAGTAATAGAATTATAAACAATAATAGCTATATTGGATGCGGCGAGAAAGCGTTGGAAACATTCTATTTCCCGAATCCCGCAACCCTCCGGTGGAATGGCGACACCAGCTCTCCTCGTCAAATCCAACGCGAGTTCGCGTTGTAACGAGGAATTCTGGTGTCTTACCACATTCCATCGCTCGTGAAGTTCCCCCGCACGCAACGTACCGCGTTCGTGATAAATTTGCGCGGTCACGAGAGAGCGGGGAAAACATAGATTATCGGAATTGGGGATTGATAAAATCGAACGTTTCGCAACGTCTTCCCGAGTGAGTTTATTTGAAACGCGTCCGCGACCTCTGGGTACCGCGACATTGAAAACGCGTACGTTAAAATCCTGCGCGATATCGAGACCTCCGGCACTTTGCGCTACTGAACTCACGAGGCGCCAAATGTCCTCGAGAGTTAAGTCGCGGGCCGGTCGAAACGATAATCCCGCCGGGCCGTGCGTTAAATCCTCCGAATCGAATGAAAATCCCACATAATCGTGCGGTTCGGAGGTATGTAACGCGTAGGCATGAATTTCCGCGAACGCGTTTTCAAGCCAATTATAGACATCGGCTCCTTCGGGTAGCGGACGCACACGGAATATCGCCTCTCTTCCTAATAACGCGAAATTTCTAAAGCGGCGCGAATTTTCCCCGATTAATAACAAATGATTAAAATTTCTGACCTCGTGGCCAACACGCTCTTGTTCCATTTCCTCTTCGTCCTCCCTCTCCTCTTCCACTTGTTCTTCTCCCGTCATCTCCTCCTCCTCCTCCTCCTCCTCCTCCTCCTCTCTCTCTTCTTCGCCTGCTGTTTCCTGCTCCTCCTCCACCTCCCCCTCCTCCAAATTTTCCCGAGGTGGAAGCCCTCCTCCACGCTGCGGCTCTTCATTGCTCGCTTCTGTGCAAAAGTTACAAAAAAATTAGAAACATATTTTATAGAAAATACTTTGAGTTTGCTTACAATATTATGTTCGTATTTAATTTAGTAAACATGAGTATTTTTCCGAGGTAACTCGCCTTTTATCGTTAACGTCTTCTTCTCGCATGGAGAATAGGGCTGGGAGGAATTCCTATTAAAAAATTCGATAATTTAAAATTGAATACGAACATAAATCGTGAAAAGTAAGAAAAAAGATTATATACCAGGCGGTGTTTCTCCAATTTCCTCTTCCCCTTCGGGTTCTCCCTCGCGTTCCTCCATCTCCTCCTCCTCCTCCTCCTCCTCCTCCTCCTCCTCCTCCTCTTCTTCTTCTTGCTCTTCTTCTTCTTGCTGCTCTTCTTCTTCTTCTTCTTCTTCTTCTTCTTCCCCTTCTTCATTGCTCCAAATTCCCTCTCCCGGGACTACGGGGTAGTACATGTGGTCGTATTCTAAGAAAAAAATATCGTAAATTTTTATTTTCGATAATAATATTATGACCTTAATCAATAAAGATATTATGTATTTTAATTAATATTTTCTCTCTATTGACTTACCGGGTGAAAACACTCGCTGATCTGGAGTACTTACTTCCGTATCTAAAAACAAAGTTGTATTAAGATTTTCTAATTTTTTATTATTTGTTTTAAAAATTATTTATTTAAAAATGCAAACCTACCAGATGAGAGCTGAATAATTTCAGGCACCTCCTCCACTAATTCCGGCGTAGGTTCAACACGTGCCCTTCCTAAAAACATTTAATATTTTAATCTTGGAAAATTTTTATTTTTTAACATTACTCCTGTCTAGTTTTTAATAATATTGCTTACGTGCTGGACCTGCTTCTATCTCATCCTCCGCTCGTCGCCTTCGAATTTGCGTGAGCGGATTCACCACCGCAGTGCTTCTTTGGCGTGCATTTCTTACTATAATTTATTATTAAAAATTAGCTAAATCGTTAGTTTGATATATGAGTTACTTTTATAAAAATAATAGAGTCACTTACCATTGTGGAGGTGAGAGAGGAGATTTTGGATGTGACCACCCACATCCTCCTCTTCGTGCCCAACCGCGCGTCGCGTTTCGATTATTTCTCCGGCAATTCGGAGTAAACGCTCGTCGCCAGCGAAGTAACCCAGTTGATATAGCACCCCCAATATCGTATGCGAACATTCGCACGAAAAACGTGTAAAAAGTAAATAATTAGCATCGAGCGAAATGTTGGATATTTTAAATAAAAATTTATCCGCGTTTATGCGGATATCCAACCTCGATGCTAACTTTATGATTTTTTTAATAATTACACTAGCCATTTTGTCAAGCAAAATATCACGAACACGAACTTTTAAATACCGCACGACAAAACCGTAGTAGAATCAGAGAAGAGTTCAACTCGGAAATAGATTTCCAATAGCGCTAGACGCTCTATTTATAGGGAAAATCTTTTCCAAAAGTGGTTTATAAAAAATTATAGAATTATCTCGTAGTTTCGAGGAGAACGCGAGGGTGAAAATGCTATTTCGGCCCAAGTAATAAATTATTTTTTCTTGAAAAATTTATATTACCTGTAGCTTGACCCTTTTTCGATTTCACTTTTTTTTTGTTTACTAACGGCGTATAAATGGCGCCAGATATATAGCACGTCCAAATAAATAGTTATTTAAATTTTTCGGAAGGAAAGTTCTCGCTTCTTCAAACATTTAACAAATTAAACATTAACAAATTTTAAACATTTATAAAATATTTCTTACTCGTGCTTCTAGTGTATATTTCGATACTTTCTTCTTCTTCTTCTTGAAATAGTTTCTGCATTTTATGCGATAATTTTACGATGATTTTACGACGATTTTACGACGATTTTTAAATTTTCTCATCTAATACCCTGACACGTTCGAACGTGATCGAACCTGTAATATTCGCTTTATTCGAGAAAATTCTTTCCTTAAAAAAAAGAGCAACGTAAAATTATAGATTATTCGAATGTTCAATAATTTATTTATTTAAAATTTTTCTCATCTAACATCGAAGATTCTCGCGTGTTCGAGCATGGTCGAATCTGTAATAATTCTGTTATTCGAGGAAAGTTTTTCCTTGAAAAAAAGCAGAGACAAAGCGAAAATACGCGTTTCTTCTAGAATCTTCTAGAATCGGTTTAACTGTATATTATTTATAAATCGTACTTTTTTATTTATTTCAAAGGAGGGGATGATGCGATATAGGTAAGGTAATATACCGCTACACTGCTTCACTCGAGTAGCGACATTCGAAGCGTCTACTTCGAAAATATCCCTCCGAGTTTTCGTTTGTTAAAAGTGAACATTTTGTTCAAATTCTCTCATCGAGTAATATGGCCGGACAACAAGAAGCTGCGAATCCCACTAAACTAGAAAACATTCGCAAGATATTTAAGAACTGTGTGCAAAATGTGGAACAAAATTTGCTGCTTTCTACGACGTACCCACTCAATACCTCTCATACGAAGAAATTACACGTGGGATTACAATTATCTAAAGAAAAGATCTTCGAGCCTGTCGTTAAATTGAGTGGTAATTCTGCAGAAGGAATCAGCTTTGATCCGGACACGTGGCAACAATTTCAAGACAGTATTCGGTACATGAGCGCATACTTTAACGGAAGCAGCAAAAGCAAAGTAAATCCCATCACATTTGCAAACATATTCATCAACTTCACCTCTGCCTACGGTGCGAAAGCTGTATTGGTGACGTATAAGGAAAATGAAAATTTTCCTAAAGAAAACAATACCGGAAATACGCAAGCAGACGCGAAAACGGCGGAACAACCTCCGGCGAAAAAAAGGAAAACTTATTCCGTTGCAGTTGTAATGCAACAAGCTACTTTTCAAGGGATGGAGAATATCGCCAAATGTGTCGATGCTCGTATAAACCATCTAGCATCCGTCGTCGATACTGTTAACGAGTGCGCACGTTATTTGATCAAGGAGATAGAACTATGTCTACCTAACAATTACATCGACGCCGATATCATCAAACTCACCGTCCGAGGCAACCAAAAGGATATCGAACTTGCTGTGAGAACGCAAATAAATAATTTACCATTTTTGGATGCATATTTTGATATTGTATTTTTAGAATTAATTACATTAAAATTTAAAGAAATTACTACTATAATTTTATTGAATCGTGAGTTATAATTTTTATATAATATTCCTATATTTAATTTTGTAACAAGAAGAATAACTCTGTAACAAAACATATTCATATATGCGAAAAATAAATTCGACTTATACTTGGTAACATAAATTCAAATTTACGTCGTTTCTTTATCTCTCCCTTTATCCTAAATTTTTCACAACTCTTCCTTTTTGAAAGTCATTTACGCAGGCCTGCGCGAGCGTGTTTTTCTATTGCCTTCTAGTACCTCTATGCTTTCCTGACCCACACGTTTCTCTCTCTCTCTCTCTCCCTTCAGTATGCCTACATAGTTATCGTCACGTCGAAAGAAAATTTTTTCAGCCCGCGTGTTTGTGGATAGGATAAAATCCTCGTATAACTCTAAGTTCGTCGTCGTCGTCGTCATCAGAAACCTTTAGTGCGAACCTGTCTGTTCCCGTTTTCCTCCAGCCAAATACCGTACGACCTGGTAAATAATGGTTATTACACACCGAAAATCTCATGTCTTCGAAACCTATATCCACTCGTAACCTATATTTCCCCCATACAAAAAATGTCAAACGAGTCGAGAAATTTATCTAAATTCAGCGACTATGAGACGCCGAGAAACCTTTCGCCCTAAGAAAAACGTGATTCTTCATATCCCGTATACAACCAGTAAATTCCACAAAAAAAATCGGTTTTCTTCTCTTCGCTCCATCCCACGTGAACAAAAAATCGCATTCCATTCTCGACAAGTATATTCCTTTTACAGACCCGTCATATTTCTTTTCGCAGTCGCCATTTTGTTTTCGGACTCCGATCGGGCCCAGACGCTTTCTCACCCTTCCCCTATCTCGTCTAGCATTTCGACAACCAATCGCACACATGGGGCACTATGGGTAGAGCCAATCACGCGTCTGGCAGCTATGGAGCCAGCCAATCAGAACGCTCCCACTAATTACCTAATTATCACCTTCCATCCCCACCAATCAGAACGCTCCATTTCCACGTGACTGCCAGTTTTTGGCCACGCCCCTGGCGCCAGTGGGAAGGTGGTGGGGGTTTGTTTTGACGCGCCATAGTGCCCTACTTACTACTACTTCCGTACGTTTGCAAAAACCAATCGCTTCCTCGTTGTTATCAGCAACGGACTCGCGAATCGCTGCGATTATGGCTATCGTGCACGCTATTACGACGGTCCCGCGCACGAGCATCATCGCGCGAAATAATAGTAGTCAACACTGCGCGTCGCCGACAAATCCCGAAAAAAATGTATGAGCCGCTCGATCGATATCGCCATTGGTACGCGTCGCGACAGATGGAGTCCGGTGCGAACGCGCAGTGATGCTAGATTCAAGACGAGAGTCACGAAAGAGTCAGGGAGTGGGGATGCCGCACACAAGGAGAAAGCATGTCCGTGGAGAGTTCGGAAGTTCGACCGGCGTCGGGTAATAGAAGAGGCTAGCAAACCTAGTCCTGACTCTTTCGCTCTTTGTTCTCACAACTAGCCTGCTCGTTCGGCGATTCTGATTTCTGATCATCGAAATGATCGTGTTTTACGATATAGGCTTCGCTTTAGCGCTTACAGTTGTAAGCATTATATTAATAACATTGACATACAATGTTCGTTATATTAAAAAAAAAATGGAAATTATATCTGTTATTAGAAAGAGTTATATCGGTAATTAGAAAATAATAAAGAATAGATATAATAGAAAATAGAAAAATTAGAAAAATAAAAAATTTTATTATATTTTTTTGTATTTTTGTATTTTTTGTACTTTTTTGTATTTTTTATATTTTTTAATTTTATTTTTTATTATATTTTTTACACATTTATCTTTATAACAAGTATAATATGTGCACATTAAAACAAGATAAAGCAGATCTTGTGCAGATGCGATATTCTTTATAGATATTGTATATTATTTATTTAAACTTATTGCTATTATTATTATTTACTATTATTATTAGTATTTATTTAATTTAATGCTTTAATGCATTCGATGAAACACAAGCAATTATCCTTTTTATTGTTGCATATTAGACGAAGATGGAGCAATATCGTCTGCAGCATGGTGAAAACTTTTCTTTTGCTTTACTGAACATAGATGAAAACTTTTCTTTTGCTTTACCGAAGAAGTAACATATAATTTATCTGCCGACATAAATGTTTTTCATCGAGCTTCATGTTTAAAGCAGTTTCGTTTCTTGCTTTTAATGCTGACTTCAATACACAAATGGCATTTACAGTAGTCGACGATAATCTGTTTCGTTTTTTTGTTTTAACATCTGTTAAAAGAGAAAATATTCTTTCCGGAGCTGCATTTGAATTTAGGAGTGCTCTAGCAGAATTCAAGAGGGCTCTTACCAAGTGTGTGCATAAGTTTTTTCCGGTTTAACTAAGAGATGTCGCCAGCGAAAAGTACGCAGCGTATTAATTTGACACATACATCATTTTGTTCGTCTGACATTTAAAACTACAAACACACACAAGTTGAGTCCGCCAAAAACTAGCGTCTTTGTTTTATCGTTCAGTGATCATGTCGAGTTTTGTGCCTGAAAAAGAACATTTGCGGCACGCATTGCTTTTTTTTATTTAATCAAAAGAAAAAGGCTGTTGAAAGTCATCGTTTGCTGGTAGAAACATATGGTGAACACGCTCCATCGATTAGAACATGTGAGACATGGTTTCGACAATTTAAAAGTGGTGATTTCAATGTGAAAGACAGTGAGCGCTCTGATAGAGCGCACAAAAATGCGAAGACGAGCAGGAGTTAATTGCAGGAGTTATTGGATGATGACCCAACTCAAACTAAACGGCAATTAGCAGAAGCATTACATGTATCACAAGAAACAATCAGCAGACGTTTACGAGCAATGGGAAAGATCAATAAACTCGGTAACTGGGTCCCACACGATTTGAATGAACGTCAAATGGAAAATCGCAAAGTCACTTGTGAAATGCTGCTTCAACGCCACGAAAGGAAATCATTTTTGTATCGAATTGTGACGGGTGACGAAAAATGGATTTATTTTGAAAACCCGAAGCGGAAAAAATCGTGGCTTTCACCTGGCGAAGCCGGTCCATCAACACCAAGGCCAAATCGCTTCGGCAAGAAGACCATGCTCTGTGTCTGGTGGGACCAGAGCGGTATTGTGTATTATGAACTCTTGAAGCCCGGCGAAACCATTAATACACAACGCTATCGTCAACAAATGATTAATTTAAACCACGCATTAATCGAAAGACGACCGGAATGGGCCAGAAGACATGGCAAAGTGATTTTGTTACACGACAATGCGCCGTCTCACACAGCAAAACTAGTGAAAGACACCTTGAAATCGCTTGGATGGGACATCCTTCCGCACCCGCCGTACTCCCCAGACCTGGCGCCATCTGACTATCACCTCTTCGCATCAATGGGGCACGCGCTCGCAGAGCAGCACTTCAGCAATTTCGAGGAAGTTGGAAAATGGCTCGACGAATGGTTTGCCGCAAAAGACAAGCAGTTTTTCTGGCATGGTATTCATAAATTACCTGAAAGATGGGCGAAATGTGTAGAAGTCGATAGCCAATATTTTGAATAAAAAAAAAATTAATTTCCCTTGAAAATTACGTGTCTTTTTTTACTAAAAAAAACCGGAAAAAACTTATGCATACACCTGGTAAATTGGGATATTTGGTTTCATTATTTAAATATTATCTTTGTAAAATCTCCTTCCACATATTATCAAAATTTAATTTTAACAAATCTTTTCTCTGTTACTGAAAAATCTGAATTTAAGGCAAACCATTCTTTCTTTAAATCGTTTTCGTTAAAACCCCCCATTCTTGCAGCAATAAAAGAAAGATCATGAAATGATGTTTCCCTATCAGTACTCAATAAAGCTATATGTGGTAAAAGAATTTGTAATTTTGATAAAAATGTATCACTTACTAGTAATCTTTTGAAAATTTCTTCGGCTGCAGTTATGTAAAATCGCAAACAGTTCTCTCGAACAGTTGCAACCATGCTTGCGTGTCCATCCTCTATCAATTGATGAAGATATTCTTCGCACTCCGATCCTAAAAAAATATCATTTAAAGATTTATGATTTTCTGTCTTACAAAATGTTATATTTGGCAAATGTTTCAAAATTTCTGATTTTATAAAATTTGTACAAATTTCTTTGAAAAAATCAATTGATTTTGACTGTAACAGATGTATCCTCATTTCCTCAGCTTGGAAAAGTGCATTAAATACATGAAAAAAAATGTAATGTATATTTTACGAATAGCAAATATGCTTTTGTATCTACATTCTGCACGACACGTAATAAATTTTCTGCAGATGTACCTTTCTCGCTCACAATCATTTCATTCAAAAAATGTTGTATCGTATTCCAAGATTGAAAAAGTCGATACACGCGTGGTGAGAAAGCCATCATGTATTACATAACTTTACAATTTTGAGTCCTTTCTTCAAAACATTCATTTAATTCGGTGAAAATAGACCATCGCTTGGAACTACAGGTTATATAGCTTGTAATTCTTTTCAAGAATTCCTCACAAGCTTGAGGTGTCTTAGCATACGCGGCATGCGAAGCTAATGAAGCAGAATGGCATGGACATGATAATGTCAATACATTATTGCACATCTCTTCCAATTTTTTCTTGAAAGATAAATGTTTTCCGACCATAACGGACGCATTGTCGCATGACAAGGCAACAATATTTGAAAAAGGTATTTGTGGTTTCCACTTTTCATATTTAAATGCATTAAACAATTTTTCTGCGTTGCAATCTGTTGCATCAATTAATTTAGTAAAATTACTAGTAAGTTGCGAATAGTAAACTAGTAAGTTGCGAATGAACTTCTAATATTTCAATATGAACGTATCGAACGTGAAATGTCATCCATTTTTTACTAGAAATATCTGTTGATTCATCTATAAAAATAAAAAATTTTGTATTTTGAATATTTTCTATCACACAATCCGTCTCAACTGGATATAAAACGTTCGTAATTATATTCGTACATTTTTGTCGACTCATGCTTTTCAAAACGTTAGGATTTTTGCCTATGTCTTTAAAAAAATCGAGTATTATTTGTGCATTTTCGTGTGAAATATTTTTTTCAGCGATTAAAGCAGTAAATCGAATCTCCGCGAATTTTTTCCGCTCCTCAAAGGACGAAAACAGTTCGCTAATTTCTATGTTACAATCTTCATTCGATTTGCTTGTTATTTCAAACTTTTCGCAATTATTCTTATGTATTTTAGATTCGGCGTGACGGTAGATTTGCGATAAACCGCCAGCAATAGTTTTTTTCGCAAATCGTACATGATGCAAATGAATTTACATCACATTGCACTTCGCGTAGCCATGGCTTAAATTGCTCGATCTCTAATCATTGCTGCTTAAATACATTCGGATGCAATGGTTTTTGTTCAAAAGTTACGTTATCATTATCAGATGATGATATATTTTTGTTAATATTTTTTTTATGTTGCGCAGATTCTGCATGTCTTATAATATTCGATATTGGACCACACGAAAAATTTTTAGTGCATATGATACAATGAAAAAAACTATCATCAAAAGGTAATTTTCGTATCCAAAATTTAAATCGCTCATCATTAAGCCAAGCTTTTGAGAAGCTTCGTTTTACTTTTTTTTTCAATGCATCGCACGATTCCATATCAAAGTGAAAGGAAATATAGCAAAACCAAAAATGTAAAACTTATCGATTAAATAGAGGTAGCCAATAAACAGAGGTAGCCAATTGCATTGATTAACTACACTGACTAACTACACTGAACTATTCTAAAGCTAAACTTATTACAATTATTGCAAACACTATTACTTTTATTGACAATCTATACTCACTACGTAGACGACTCTTTTTCTATTCCATCCGCTCTAAGCAATAGCGTAACTTGGAATAATATTATAATATGAGTTAAATAATCCGTCATGAGGTGGCTTATGGGAGTGACCACCTGATGAGAGGGGGGGGAAGGAGAATGAATTACTCCATATTAATGAATACTATTGATTGAATGTAAGATTGACTTATTGCAAATATAAAAAATAAAAGCAAATATATGTGAAAAGCCTGTTGCGTAAAATATATTTTTGAAATATTACTACCACATATAGCTTTATTGAGTACTGATAAGGAAACATCATTTCATGATCTTTCTTTTATTGCTGCAAGAATGGGTGATTTTGACGAAAACAATTTAAAGAAAGAATGGTTTGCCTTAAATTCAAATTTTTCAGTAACAGAGAAACAAGATTTGTTAAAATTAAATTTTGATAATATATGGAAGGAGATTTTACAAACACAATATTTAAATAATGAAACCAAATATCCCAATTTAAGAGCCCTCTTGAATTCTACTAGAACACTCCCAAATTCAAATGCAGCTCCGGAAAGAATATTTTCTCTCTTAACAGATGTTAAAACAAAAAAAAACGAAACAGATTATCGTCGACTACTGTAAATGCCATTTGTGTATGAAATCAGCATTAAAAGCAAGAAACGAAATTGCTTTAAACATGAAGCTCGATGAAAAGCATTTATCTTTTATGTCGGCAGATAAATTATATGTTACTTCTTCGGTAAAGCAAAAGAAAAGTTTTCACCTACATGCTGCAGACGATATTGCTGGTCCATCTTCGTCTAATATGCAACAATAAAAAGGATAATTGCTTGTGTTTCATCAATTGCATTAAAGCATTAAGTTAAATAAATACTAATAATAATAGTAAATAATAATAATAGCAATAGGTTTAAATAAATAATACAATATACAATATCTATAAAGAATATCGCATCTGCACAAGACTTTATCTTTTAAGTTTTAAGTTTTAATGTGCACATATTATTACTTGTTACAAAGATAAATGTGTAAAAAATATAATAAAAAATAAAATTAAAAAATATAAAAAATACAAAAAGTACAAAAAAATACAAAAATACAAAAAAATATAATAAAATTTTTTATTTTTCTAATTTTTCTATCTTCTATTATATCTATTCTTTATTATTTTCTAATTACAGATAACTCTTTCTAATAACAAATATAATTTCCATTTTTTTTTAATATAACGAACATTGTATGTCAATGTTATTAATATAATGCTTACAATTGTAAGCGCTAAAGCGGACGTAACCTATATCGTAAAGCGATCGTTTCGATGATCAAAAATCAGAATCGCCGAACGAGCAGGCTAGTTGTGAGAATAAAGAGCGAAAGAGTCAGGACTAGGTTTGCTAGCCTCATCTATTACCCGACGGCGGCCGAATTTCCGAACTCTCACGGACATGCTTTCTCATTGTGTGCGGCATCCCCACTCCCTGATTTTCTCGTGACTCTCGTCTTGAATTTAGCATCACTGCGAACGCGTCGAAACCGCAATACGAGAGACGCCCGCGCATACTACTATTGAGCAAAAGCGAATTATCTCGCCCTAATTTTTTATTGATCTCACGTTTTAGAAATCTTACTTTTTAGCTTTAGTCGATCTCGCGCTTTTATTTCTAACGACTCGCCGGAAGTCCGACCGCAATTACGATGATTCGATTTTATTTTCTTTTTGCGTTATCGGCATGAAAAAAGACACGTCTATCGCCGCGACGAAATGTTTCTTTGCTCTACGTACACAAACCGAAAATTTCAATCACGACTACGATAAGATTTTTTTTAATTTTTATTTTCTATTCTTTTTACTAAAAAATTCTTTCTTTTTATTAAAAAAAAAAAGATAATTTCAGAAAGGGTTCCATCGCTGATAAAATTAATACAAATATTTTTTCATATTATATATTTTCATATTATATATTTTCTTTGTAAATACATTTTTTTAATAACAGAATACAATAAACAAGATAACAGAATACAATAAAGTATAATAGAATATAAAATATTATATATAGAATATCGTTTATTTAATCAAATTAACTATTGATTCGTTAAATTTTGTTTGCTTTCATTATGAGACGAGCCTCATATTTCGTAGAAATCAAAACGAGTGCGTAAGATTTGTATAGAAATTATTTTCAGTAATTATCTTTCATGTTCTTTCCATAATCGCAAAACATTTGACACGTTTGTAAATTTGCAGAAGATCTTACCACTCAGAATAAATAACTGAAAAATTATTACCTTAAATGTCATTGCTGCAATCCTTGTGGTAAATAAATCAACTGTTAATATTCGTCTCTACTATGTTCTTATTTATCCTTTCTTGTATTATTATTATTATTTTCTTATTTTAATCTGCTAGTACCTGCGAAGTTGCAAAATGAAATCAGGAAACGAATTGAGATTAATCGAGTTTACATAAAGGAACTTTCCTCTATTCGAATAAAAAGAAGAATTGTTTAATAAGATATCGTCTTTAAGATGCGTTGTTAATGATAAGTTATTAAACTGTTAATTGAGATAATTGTTTCAAAGTGTTCAAGATCAAACAGTAATGAAAGAATCAACAGTAATGAAAGAAAATCTTTATATTTAATATGAGTCGTTAATTACGAAAAATTCCTTAATAATCGTTATTACTTATTTACGTTTTACAGGATGAAGTTAGGATTTCACAAGAATATAAAACACAAAGATCCTCGGAATGCATCTAAGCATCCTCGTGCAATGATCATTACTATAAATTTATTAGTTATGTTAGCATATAAAAGTTGTTAGTTGTATTCAGTTAATCACAATATTTCAAGAAGTATTATATAAGGATTTGATCAATATCACTCAGTTGCATATTGGCATATTCAATCATTTATGTTAATTATCACATAATTGTACAACATAACCTCTCAAACGACTTATTATTTTATATTATTTTATATTATTATTTTATATTATTTTATATTATTACATCAAATCATAAGAGCATGCAATCAACTATTCACAACTATTTAATTATTTGTATTAGTCATTGCAAATATATATGTATTACTTACTTGTTCAACATACCTCTCATAAGAGTTATTATTTTATATTAAATTTACTATTAGATTCTCTTTCATCAAGATTTCAGATTTAATAATTAATTAACAATTCATATGATTATTTATTAATTTCGTAGAAACAATGCGTATTTGCGTTCGTGTGTTCGTGTATTAAGGAAAGAAAAACAGGGTATGATAGCTCATCGTGCCGTGGCGCACACTCGACACTCACATCGTACTGAAAAGTTTTTTTTTCTTAACCTAAAAAGGAAGCAGCTTGCAATCCCGTCTATGCTTAAAGCTGACAGGGCGAATCTCTCATAGAGTGCAATGAGGACCCGCTGGGAGAACGCCGATTCTCTCCCAACGCAAAGCACTAGTAGAAGAATAGATAAGAAATAGTATAAGCAAGATACGGGGGCTGCAATCGCGTTGCTAAGTGCGCAAGTGCACCGAGCCACTAACCCACCGTACAGTGAAATAATAAAGAAAGCGGCTTGCGATCCCGTTAACGCTTAAAGCGGACAGGAACCTCCCTTGCACAGGGGTCACTAGCGGAGAATCACTTTCCTCTCCGGCGCAGAGCACTAGAGTTAGAGGAAAGAAAAGATAGAGAAAAAGAGAGAAATAGGAAAGATAGTAGTGTATAGAGAACACGCATGCACCGTTCGATACGCTTAGAAATTCAATTCTTTATCAATTAATATTATTTCATAACCTCGCAACGCGATGGTGACAGATTGAGGTTAGGTTACCTTGAGGTTACGTTGGTTGAAGGTTATGTGTTCCTTATGCACTTGTGGTTCTTTATACACTTGTGGTGCGCATGCGCGAGAGCAATTCGTAGTTGTATATTACTTGTTACTCAATATCATAATTTCTTTACATAATTCGTTTAATTGTACATGCAATTCAATAAAATATTTCCATACATGCAATAAAATATTTTTTATCATACTAGAAAATAATTCACGAATCTGTATTATGGTTGCATCCTGTACCATAACCTCAGTACATTACAGGCGCAATTACAATTGGAAGTTACATGCAACGATACAGAGTGCTTATAATGTACAAAACTTACAGATAATCAAAAGGATTACTCGTATATGTCCGTATACGACGGCTGCTTACGCTCTACTGAAGAGACGAATCGGTAACGAAGCTCATTGGTGGAGAGTATCTCAAGGAACCAATCGGCTTGCGCGTACACTAGTAAGTCTTCTTTTCAACCAATCGAGTTTAATTCGCGCACTGAATGTACTCAACTGCTTTGGTCAAGTGAAATATTGATTGATTTGAAGTTATAACTCAGATTTATTAATAGTTATGATCAAATAATTGCATGAAAGTGTCATAATAAATCATAGACATAGCTTAAGTCTCATTTACAATTAAATTGAACGTTTTTAAAGATGCTGTTAGATTATGTAATATATTCGAAATTAAATCGTGATTGCTCTGATATCATAACTCAGTAATACAGTATGCAATAATATCCATTGACTGTTCCAATATTATACATGGAATCAGCAATATGCAAAGTATTTTGAGATGTTATGGTTACTCATCATAGATAAGGGCGGCTGGTATGCTCAACAAATGCTTGGAGGAGCGCACAAAATCTCAATCGACACTACGTGAATTAAAATTATTTAAGATCTAGAACGTCGAGACTTCCTGTCTCAGCTAAGGGCGGATGGAACGCTCAACAACTCAAGGAGGCAATACGAGGTTCCAGAGTGTTACCGAATCATAAAAATATTCAAAAATATTTCAGAGACTAAGTTCAATTATGTACAAACGTATCGGAGACTAAATTCAATATGTATCAGAGACTATGTTCAATATCAAAGTCCTTACTGGAGATTAAGTTCTTTAAGGAGACAGTTCGTTTCTTTAGGAGACTACACTTGAGATGTTCACTATTCACTTTTCGACTGCTCTAACATAAAATATTTCAAGTTCTCAATTATTGTAACAATATATCAATCATTAAATCATTTTAAGTATCGATCTCAAATTCTCAAAATAATTCTGTGTAAATCAAAATCACGAAAATATTCTATAGTATAGTAAGCCGAATTAAGAGATATTCTATATATGGAGACGTAAAATATTTCAAAGACTGAGTTCAAGAATGTAAATGGTATCGGAGACTATGTTCAACTTGCAAAATAATTCTGAAGACTATGTTCAAATGTATATCAAGATGTATCGGAAATTACACTTTCGTGGAGATGTTTACTACACGCTTCCTAATTTTCGACTGCTCTTATGTGTTGGAGACTAAGAGTTCTTTTTCGGAGACTGAGACTTTCGCGGAGATGTTTTCTACACGCTTTCTAATTTTCGACTGCTCTGAGGAGCACTCTCCGGCGTTTCTTACATATCCCGACGATTGCATCAGCATCGAATGTTCTAGAACCCGTCAATCAAAGTCATTTACGATAACAGCTAGCATGATTTTGAATTTATTTTCTAGGAACTGCTTGATTTATCGTGAGAGCTAACATGATTCGGAATTTATTTTCCAAGAATCATTTGATTTACGATGACAGCTAATATGATCGCTCGGCAAAATTCTCAGAAGCGGCGATATCAAAGAGATGCCACCTCTAGAAAGGAATTCGAATATACTTTGTGCAAAATAGTTTGGGCATAGTATGCACATAATCAGTATGCACATAATCGGTGCATTTATATAAGTTATATCGATCGATAAAAAAAAATATGTAGACATACAACGTACGTTAACACGAGCAATTCATTTAATTATAAAATAAAATCTTAAAGTAAATGTATATTTCCTTAGATTATGTGCAGTTAATTCAGCATACAAGTAATAGAAGCGTGTGTGTACATATAATAAATGATAAATTATAATTTTTAATTATATTTAATTAAATTAAATGGTAGATCATAAATTATAATTATGTTCTGGGATTGTAAAATAAAATTTGTACGCACGTATCAATTTTGTACTTTACTCGTATGCTGTTTCATTTTCAGAATAAACATAAATGCATAAGAATAATATAATAATAATGTAATAATAGACGCAAGTATAAGGCATCAAGGACATAGGTTATGTTTGCTTATACAAGGAATAAGGCGTTATCATTTATTATTAATATACTGCCAATTAATGCTTTCTTTATGCAATAAAGACTTTAGTTATTTATTTGTTTTTATCTTTTATAAAATATAGAATCGAATATTAATTATTATTATTATATTATTATATTATTATTATATTATTATTATATTATTATTATTATATATATGATATTTGTTAACCTATGATTACAATTGTTTATTCATACATCCGATTGTTATTGATTCGAGTATGTGCAACTTGATTGCATTTATATACTCGACCGGCGGATTGTTAATCATTATAAACAATTGTAATTATTCACGAAATAGCCTCTTGTTAGCCTCGTTATATAGCTTTTAGGATTTAAGAGAATGCAAAGCAAATGCAAATGATGAATGCAAATGAACGTCAAATGGAAAATCGCAAAGTCACTTGTGAAATGCTGCTTCAACGCCACGAAAGGAAATCATTTTTGTATCGAATTGTGACGGGTGACGAAAAATGGATTTATTTTGAAAACCCGAAGCGGAAAAAAATCGTGGCTTTCACTTGGCGGTCCATCAACACCAAGGCCAAATTGCTTCGGCAAGAAGACCATGCTCTGTGTCTAGTGGGACCAGAGCGGTATTGTGTATTATGAACTCTTGAAGCCCGGCGAAACCGTTAATACACAACGCTATCGCCAACAAATAATTAATTTAAACCACGCATTAATCAAAAGACGACCGGAATGGGCCAGAAGACATGGCAAAGTGATTTTGTTACACGACAATGCGCCGTCTCACACAGCAAAACCAGTGAAAGACACCTTGAAATCGCTTAGATGGGACATCCTTCCGCACCCGCCGTACGCCCCAGACCTGGCGCCATCTGACTATCACCTCTTCGCATCAATGGGGCACGCGCTCGCAGAGCAGCACTTCAGCAATTTCGAGGAAGTTGGAAAATGGCTCGACGAATGGTTTGCCGCAAAAGACAAGCAGTTTTTCTGGCATGGTATTCATAAATTACCTGAAAGATGGGCGAAATGTGTAGAAGCCGATGGCCAATATTTTGAATAAAAAAAAAATTAATTTCCCTTGAAAATTACGTGTCTTTTTTTACTAAAAAACCGGAAAAAACTTATGCATATACCTGGTATATATATTATATATTTATGTTTTAGAATTATTGTTTTGCACGTCTTTATAAATCACAGATAAAATAAAAGATATATATATATATATATATTTCTACTTTATCTACTTTAAAAGTATTAGGTGTACAAAAAAATTCTGAGCTTTAGATTTCATACAACCGAAATAACAATTTAAATTTTATATATTTTCCCGCCCTTTTGCGGTTTTAAAGCGTTGACATTTGGCCTTCTAAAATGCTATACGGTTTGGCGTTTGATGCACATAACCTCAAAAATCAGTAGTGTTCACGATGGCAATAACAAAAGAGCATATTCGATTTTCCATCCACTTCGCGTCCATCTGAAGAAAAATGCTGCTGAAGCCACTGCAATGATTTGTGCTGCATATGGAGAGAACGCTGTAAGTCATACTACATGTAAAAGATGGTATCAAAAATTTCGCCAAGGAGATTTCAGTCTTGAAGATGAACCGCGTGCTGGACGCCCTCAAAAGATTGAAACGGACGAATTGCAAGCACTGCTGGATATAAACTCTACGCAAATTGAAAAGGAGCTTGCAGAACAGCTTGGCGTTATGCAGCAAACCATTTCCGTACGTTTACATACGGAATGGGAAAGGTTCAGAAGGAAGGCAGATGGGTTCCGCATGAATTATCCGAAGACAACAAAAATCGTCGGCGTGACACTGCACTCACTTTGCTTTCAAAGTTCCGGAAAAAAGATTTTCTGCACAAAATCATTACAAGCGATGAAAAGTGGATTCTTTATGATAATCCTAAACGTAGAAAATCATGGGTTGACCTTGGTCAATCTTCGACATCGACCGAATTCGACGCCAAAGCCCAATATCCACGCCAAGAAGGTTTTGCTCTGTATCTGGTGGGATTGGAAAGGTGTGTTGTATTACGAGTTGTTACAACCGGCTGAAACAATCACGGCAGACCGCTACCAACAACAATTGACTAATTTGAGCGATGCATTAGAAGAAAAGAGGCCATTTACTGGCCAAGGACGTCGTAAAGTGACCTTGCTTCATGACTACATGTTGCGAAAGCGACTCAGGACCATATCTTTGCGTTAGGCTGGGAACTTCTCCCGCACGCAGCGTATAGCCCAGACATGGCGCCTTCCGATTACTACCTATTCCGGTCGCTGCAACATCATTTGGCTGATACACATTTCGTGAGATTTGAAGAGATACGAAAATGCATTGATGACTTTATCGCTTCCAAGCCGGTGAGCTTCTATTGTCAAGGAATTCGCAAGCTACCCGAAAGATGGCAAAAGGTCGTTGCAAATGGGGAATATTTCGCTGATTAATATTTTTTTGTTTGTTTTTGAATAAAGATTGAATTTTACAAAAAAAGCTCAGAATTTTTTTGTACATCTAATAATATGTTTAAAATTTTTTTGCAACTATTAGTTTTTCTTTAAAAAAAAATAACTTGTTAAGTTTTGATTCCTTGAGATGATTTCGTTTTTCATTTAATATATATCCTGCTTTTGAGAAAATTTCTTAAGAAGAAACTGATGTAGCTGAAATGTAAAGATATTTATGAGCCAGTGATGGTAAAAGGTTCAAATGCAGATTAGATTTCCAAAATTTAAGTACATTTTTATTTTTATCAATATTAATCTGTTGTAAGTATTGGCGTATAATAATTATCACATCACTAGTTGGAGTTGCTATAATATTTTGTCTTCAGACGTTCATCTAAAAATGCAAAAATTCTTGATTGAAATGTACTATCATATCAACTGCAAATGACAGTGAAATATCTAAAACTTCATTTTCTAATGTTGTATTAATTATGCGCACTTCATTTTGTAAATAAGTTTGTGCCTGGAAACCTTTTTCCATATTTTGGAAAACCAACTTTTTAAATCGGGGATCGAACAACGTTGCACATTTTATAATTAATCATGTTTCATATGGATGTAATCGGTTAATTGTACTTTGTTTTATTTTTTTCGTAGTCTTACTTGCATCAGTCCTTATTTCTATTTTTTTATAAGTCTTCGATACTTAATATAGGGAATAAATTTAAAATACTGAAATATAATATAATATGAAATATAATATGAAATATAATTGCTCCCAGATATTATTTTAGTTGCATCATTGATTGGCGTTAAAATTGAAATAACATCTTCAAAAATATATTTTCCGGACAAATTTAATGATTCTGATTTAGTGATTCTTTCTGACTTTATTAAAGCCAAAGTGAGAGCATCATCAGCACTTAACATGCAGCTTAACATTTCATACAGGCTTTTCCATTTAGTTATTACCTCTTACTTCAATTTAACATATTATTTCCCAGCATTTTTAAATTCATCTTTCAGAATAGATGTTGCCACTATGACGAAAATGTGCAATAATCCTTTTACATTTTTTAATTATAGTTAATACCGCATTTTGTTTGAGCGAATCAGCAACAACTAACTTATGAGCAAAACAAGGCATATGTTTCTTAAATAAATCACAAGTTTTTATCATTGCACTCTTATTATTTGTGACTTGCTACGACTTTGTTCGTTATATTTAGTTCGTTATATTCCAACGAGTTGTTACAGTTTCTAATGCGTTTTTGATTGCTTTGCTAGTATAACTGCCTTTTAATATTTCTGTATTCAATGACACAGTTTTCAATTCATGTTCATACATAAAATGCATGTTACAGCTAAATATGCATCCATAGACTAACTTGTCCAAATATCCGCTGTCAAAGAAATAAACTGAATTGATATAAGACACTTTGTCAGTTTATTTTGAAGAGTTTCATATGTTACTGGCAAAATAATGTTTCTAAAATGAGCATCACTTGGTATTTTGTAGTAATCAGGTTTAAGTACATTTAGAAGTTCGAAAGTCATAATCATTTACAATTAAATGGTTGATAATCAGAGGCTATCATCAACATTATCGCTTTAGTAACTGATGATCTATTGCTGAACATTTTATCAAAAAATTTGTTATGTTCTTCGCCTCATTCTTTTGACGTACAACATTTTAACTTGTAGAAAGTGATAATGATAATTAATTTGAAATTGATGGATCTGGGGTACTAGAAGCGTTGCTCATCAATATTGCTGGATGTTTTCAAATGTTTCATCAAATTAGAAGTATTACGACTAGTCTTGACTAGTTACTTGCAATGCTTACATATCTTACATACTAAATCTATATCTTCAAAATGTTTCCTCACAACAGATTGCTTGCAAGGTGGAGACATCCTAAAAACATTATAGAGAGAATATAAAAATAATATAGATAAAAATAATATAAATAATAATATAAAAATACAAATAGTATTAAACATTTATTCAAGTATTATTTTGTTACTTGCTTATTAATTTTGAAGAACAAATTATTATAAAAAATAGAAGAAATTGTACACAGGCTCTGATGATGCAAAATCTAATGATAATTATAAACGGAACTCGAGCCAAGCGGTCATCATTGCCTCATATTTATTACAATGTATGATTTAAAAATAACACCAAAGTTATGACAAATAATTAACAAACATTTCGACCTTTACAAGTAGGTCATGTTCAGTGCAAAAATAAAATACATTACTTGTCTGCAAAACCATTCGTATGTACAAATAAAAATCGTTGTCAATGTTGTCAAGTTGCTTCATGATCGTTCCAAAGAAATTACGTGGTGTCCAGAAACATGATTCTACAGAGCTGGTCGCAATAAGAGTGTTTGGTCAAGCATGGTCTCTTTTCTACATTTAATCAATACGCCAAAAAAAATAACCAAATTAATACTTAAAGTGTAAAACTTAACGAGTGAACAAACAAAAGTTCAAATATGTATAAAACTAAATCAATAAAAGTTTCACGCGGTTAACCCACATAGCACATGATATCATTCGAATATTCTATATTCATACTGCGAATATATGTAATGTATGTAATATTCTAAGAACATTCCCCATAATATCTCTTGTAGTATATTATTTCTCGTATATTCTCGTATATTTTTAGAATATACTTTTGAGTTACGCAGAATTTAATAGTGAGATATCAGAAGTGTCTGATGATGGCGTTAGCATCGCGGAGACGCGTAGTCGTCTAGTGGACCGAGATGATCAGTATTCGTTGGCGGGAAAGTGAGTAAGAAGGTTCTAGTGCTAGTGTATGTGAATGATCCTCTCTTCGTGTTTCCAAAGAAAAAATACACGTGTAGCAAAAATACACGTGGCATCCGTGAGACAAAAGCCTGGTCGGTCATATTAATAATTGCATTTTTTAATGTGCTTTTTTTGATCTTAAGTAAGAACTTTTTGTTTTAAAGTAAGAACTTGGCTGACTCCGCTTCTTCATATTCAACGTTTTAATAATCAGAGGTAATCCTTCTTCTTTTTTACATTATTATATATATTAGATATTTATATATATTAGGTATACAAAAAAGTTCCGAGCTTTTTTTTGTAAAATCTTTATTCAAAAACAAACAAAAAAATATTAATCAGCAAAATATTCCCCGTTTGCATCAACGACCTTTTGCCATCTTTCGGGTAGCTTGCGAATTCCTTGACGATAAAAGCTCATCGACTTCGAAGCGATAAAGTCATCAATGCAATGTCATTTTCGTATCTCTTCAAATCTCATGAAATGTGTATCAGCCAAATGCTGCAGCGACCAGAATAGGTAATAATCGGAAGGCGCCATGTCTGGGCTATACGCCGCGTGCGGGAGAAGTTCCCAGCCTAACGCAAAGATATGGTCCTGAGTCGCTTTCGCAACATGTGGTCATGAAGCAAGATCACTTTACGACGTCCTTGGCCAGTAAATGGCCTCTTTTCTTTTAATGCATCGCTCAAATTGGTCAATTGTTGTTGGTAGCGGTCTGCCGTGATTGTTTCAGCCGGTTGTAACAACTCGTAATACACCTTTCCAATCCCACCAGATACAGAGCAAAACCTTCTTGGCGTGGATATTGGGCTTTGGCGTCGATGTCGAAGGTTGACCAGGGTCAACCCATGATTTTCTACGTTTAGGGTTATCATAAAGAATCCACTTTTCATCGTCTGTAATAATTTTGTGCAGAAAATCTTTTTTCCGGAACTTTGAAAGCAAAGTGAGTGCAATGTCACGCCGACGATTTTTGTCTTCGGACAATTCATGCGGAACCCATCTGCCTTCCTTCTGAACCTTTCCCATCCCGTATGTAAACGTACGGAAATGGTTTGCTGCGTAACGCCAAGCTGTTCTGCAAGCTCCTTTTCAATTTGCGCAGAGTTTATATCCAGCAGTGCTTGCAATTCGTCCGTTTCAATCTTTTGAGGGCGTCCAGCACGCGGTTCATCTTCAAGACTGAAATCTCCTTGGCGAAATTTTTGATACCATCTTTTACATATAGTATGACTTACAGCGTTCTTTCCATATACAGCACAAATCATTGCAGTGGCTTCAGCAGCATTTTTCTTCATATGGACGCAAAGTGGATGGAAAATCGAATATGCTCTTTTGTTATTGCCATCGTGAACACTACTGATTTTTGAGATTATGTGCATCAAACGCCAAACCATATAGCATTTTAGAAGGCCAAATGTCAACGCTTTAAAACCGCAAAAGGATGGGAAGATATATAAAATTTAAATTGTTATTTCGGTTGTATGAAATCTAAAGCTCAGAACTTTTTTGTACATCTAATAATATTTCGTTTCCCAAATTCTCGGTTCTACTATTTTGATAAGAATTTTGATAAGAATTTTGATTAAACTTTCTACAATTATTATAGCTGAATGTTCTTTATAACAAATTTGACAGGTTTCTCGCGGTACAGTAATATTAATTGATTTTGAGGTACTTGATCCGCGAACGCAAGTCCGAAATTGCGCGTAATTCTCTTTCTGTACGTAATGCATCAACCACAGTTTCCTTGATATTGAGGTTTCTGGCTACTCTTTGTTCGATTTCCGGATTCAGACCTCTAGTAAAACATTTACACATATCCTTTTCTAACGAGTCCATGATACTACGTTCTGGGAGAGAATTTCCGGAGTTTCGATTGGCCTCTAATATATGTTTCCCTAAAATCTTTACCCGATTTGCGTAAGTTACAACGTCTTCATTACCCTTTTGATAAATAAAGTCTAGTTCACCTTATAATTGAT
This sequence comes from Pogonomyrmex californicus, assembly GCA_024349325.1. Classification (NCBI taxonomy): domain Eukaryota; kingdom Metazoa; phylum Arthropoda; class Insecta; order Hymenoptera; family Formicidae; genus Pogonomyrmex; species Pogonomyrmex californicus. Next base: position 37,721 of record JAECZD010000065.1, read on the forward strand.
ATACGTTTTTGGAATGAACAAATTTGTTTTAAAAAATTTGTAAGTTGAGTAAGATTGTCGAAATTCTAACCTGCGACGGTATGACGGGCTTCCCTACCGATTCGTTCTTATAACTTTAGTGAATTGCGATTCGGCTTCATCTGGTAACATAGATTTAGTTTCCTCACATTCCTCGATAAAATAACTTAGAGGGATGTTCTGGCCGTCAAAGAAAGGGACGGCCTCAATAGCATATTTTAATGTGGCGAAAGGATTATTTTGCGCCATACTTAATTTACTTAAATCTTCCGTCTGGCTGTTCGTAGTAATATCAAACTTACCCGTTAACGCTAAAAAATTTGCTAAAATTTTCGGAGCGTAATGTATTAGATTCGGATGCTTCGCAAATGGTTTCTACAATTGAGGTCTCTTCTAAAGGAAAGGCAATAGGTCTAGAAGCAGGAGTTTTTGCTGGGGTAAAAGTATATATAGTTTCTGATTTAGTCTTTTTAGGATACCGCCACTCTCTAGACCAAGATTGTAGAGAACGTCTATTTTAGCTTTGTCGGCCTTAGACCTCGTAGTCATTCCCGTCTCCAAAGATCGCACTTCATCCCGAACGAGCCCCCAAATTTCCGCTATTTGTTACGTCCCGAGGTAATTATTTTTAAAGAGAAATGGATGGATTAGGAAGGACGCTCCAAATACCCTCTCGCAGGTAAGCGCGCTGAGGCGTTCCTACGAGCCGAACGCATTGTTGCAGATCCACGAGTGCGAGTCTTAAGAAAGACCCTGTGATTTCGACTGCGTGACGTGCGTCGGTCCATAATTTAGGCAAGAGAATTTAATCTCTTTTGCCAGGACCATGTGCGAATCTTGGGATAGCGAGGAACGAAAGAGGGAGGAAATAACTAAACGTCAAATAATTTGAATTCTACATATAATTGATAATTTTAAATGAATACAAATTTAACAAAACTACAAGACCTACGTCATTATTTCTTGTTTTCAAGTACATTTGCTTAAGGTATATTTACATTTGATCGATAAAAAAAATGTTACAAATGTTACAAATGTTACAAATGTTATAAATGTTACAAATGTTTTTTTGTGTTACAAATGTTTTTTTGTGTTCGAGATGAGTAAAGAAACGGAGATTTATATAATATACATACGATTGAATATTCTAGAAAATTTACGGATGCATTATTCGGTTTTTGTGTAAGAATTCAATTATATTTGTATGTTTGTTCACATTTTATAATTATCCTTATCCTACGTTGGATTTTTTATATATTTAAATTTATATTTTGGTATCTGTATGTATGCGTAGTTGTTTCGGGGAGGAAGTCGGATTTCTGGTGGTGAGGTCTAGAGGGGGAGAGGAAGGAGTTCGGAGACCGCAGAACTCGTCCAAGGATTCCTTAGTGAGGAAATTTGGATGTTCGGTTTAGAAATCCGGGTCATAGTGCACCGGAAAAAGTGCGCTGAAATCTGGGGGTGACCCAGCCTCAGATAGTCTAATCGGGGAGTAGGACGGAGGGGAAATATCCGGTGAATAAAACGTTGTGCTGGAGCAACTCGTGGTTTTGTCAGTCCGTGTAGAAACCTCTGATGTCCTTGCCGAGGGGTAATTGGCTGGTCGACGAGCTCGCTTATTGCGACGATAACGGAGCCTCTTCAGGCCTCCGTCTCTAAGCGTCGGAAAGAGAGGATGATGTAAATTTCATTGGAAGAAATGGATAAGTGAGAATAATCGTTGGAGTGTGAGAGAAATATTGTTAGCCGTAAACTGTAAGGTTATCTTTGAAATATGTCGGGAAGCCGAGAAGTCCGAAGGAGGAGAGAAATAAAGAAGGGAAAGAGAAAATTGTAAAAGAGTTTTCCAAATTATTCGGTGGCCATGAACCTGCTGAGTGCTCCGCAACGCACAGGGAGCCTGAGAGATTCGACGACCAAAGCAAAGAGAAAAAGAGAAAGTGAGAATTGCGAAAGAGTAGATTCTCCGAATTATTCGGTGGCTATGAACCTGCTGAGTGCTCCGCAACGCATAGGGAGCTCGAGAGGTCCGACGGCCAAAGCAAAGAGAAAAAGCGAGAGAAAAAAGAGAGTAGAAATGTAAGGAGAAACGGCAGAGGATAGAAAGGACGTAAGGGAGAAATGAGAAAATATAAGCAGAAGAAACCCAAGAGTTATTATTTGAGAACTATGTGTAGTTAAACTTACTTTTATTTTAGCTGGAATGTTGGAGACTTGGGACCTGCAAGGTGATAAAGATGGAAGCGATATCCAGGAAACTTGGTCACTTGTACTTGGTGAAAAAAAAAATATATTTCGACTGACACCGACTGATTGAATTACTGACAAATTGATTGAAAACTGTTCTGGCCGAGTGAAAAAAAAAGAAGTAGCAGTAGTGCCTTTAAGGGCGTTATATATATATATATATATATATAATCCCTATTATCCTAATCGCGAAAGAATAACATGTATACAGATGTTATTCTTTCGCGATTAGGATAAAAGGGATTATCCGCTTAGCCGAATTCTAGTAACCGATCCCCGGAAGAGATCAGTTGCGTAATCGTCGCGATCTAACAGCGTAACAGAACATGTGTCATTCGTTTATCCGCTTAATTAAATTCTAATAACTGATATCCGAAAGAAAAGAATCGTGCAGTCGTCGCGTAACACCGTTGTTCTTCCGCAATTAGGATAATAGGGATTATCCGCTTAGCCGAATTCTAGTAACCGATCCCTGGAAGAGATCAGTTGCGTAACCGTTGCGATCTAACAGCGTAACAAAACATGTGTCACCCGTTTATTCGCTTAATTAAATTCTAATAACTGATACCCGAAAGAGAAGACCTGCAATCGTCACGACATAACAATATATAAATATAAATATAAAGATATATATATATATATATATAATTATGCACGAGATATATCCATATATGTTGATATTAGTTTCCTTTCTATGTAAAATTTTTGTTTGATATAAAAAAATAATAATAATCAGAAGACATAAAAAAATTATCGCCTGCCCGGAAAGCGGGAGTGCCAGATTCCTAGTATGAGGTAATATTTTTCGTTGTACACATTTCATGTGAGGAAGATATCGAGAATATCGAGGAAATATCGAGGATTCTATTAAATGGGGGGTGTTTCGCGAGTGTTCGCAATTTAGCAGAAGGAGTATATCGATGTTTAATCGAAATTTAAATATTATAATTTAGAATCATATATAAACACTAAGATCTAGCTTCGCCGCGTAAGGCCTGTTTTCTTAATAGTTTACATAAAAAATAATTAAAAGAATGAATAATTTTGCATTGTTTTTTTTACAACGAGTGAAATTTGAAGAAATAAGAAAACATCGCTCATATATAATCATGTTTATGTTAATATATTTATGATTGAAAGAATATATATGATTACATATGAGCAATTTTTTTTATTCCTTCAAACTTAATTTTTTGTAAAAAATATATTTATGTACGTTATGTACATTATGTACATTTACGTATGTATATATATATATTACATGTATGTATATATATATATATATATATATATATATATATATATATATACATGTTTTTACATAAAAAATTTTTTATCAGATACATTACATTTAATAAAAATATTATTCTAATACAGAAAGAAGAATCGGAATCAAGTAAGCCTGCATTGTATGCCAGTTACAAAATTGTTCATCTTATTGCACGTGAACGTCCATTTAGCATTGGTCCATTTGTCAAACAATGTTTAGAAATTACCGCAGAAACAATGTATCCTAATGATATTAATAAATTTAAATCAATTAGTCTCTCTTCTCGAACTATAGTACGTCGCATTGAAAAATTAGCTGAAGATCTCGAGCGACAATTGGTATTACTAAAAGCAAACAATTTTATTGCTTTTTCATTAGCTCTCGACGAGAGTACTGATATCATTGATACTGCACAATTGACAATTTTTATTCGTGATGTGAATAGCAATCTTTCTATTACTGAGGAACTTTTAAATATAATATCTGTGAAAGGTACTACGACTAGAGAAGATATATTGTTTAGCGTTGAAGAAGTAATAGAAAACATAAATCTCTAAACATAAATTAACTTCAGTTGCTACTAATGGTGCTGCAGCAATGATTGGACACAATATGGGCTTCGTAGGACATTTAAAGTCTAAACTAGCACAATCAAAACAAGAAATACATTCGATTCATTGTATCATCCAAGAGGCATTATGTGTAAAATCTTTAAAATATGACAAAGTAATGAAAATTGTAATAAAAGTTGTAAATTTTATTAGAACTACTGGATTGAATCACCGTCAATTTCACGAATTTTTATCTTCTTTAGAGTCAGATTATACCGGTATCTCCTATTTTTGCGAAACACGATGGCTTAGTCAAGGTAAAACTCTTCAGAATTTCTTTCATTTACGCGAAGAAATAATTATATTTTTAGAAATAAAAGATAAATCTGTGCCTGAAATATCACAGTCAATCTCGCCTTTCTTGCGGATATCACTAATCATTTAAATACATTAAATTATTCTTTACAAGGCAAAGATAAATTAATTATTCATATGTTTGATCAAATTAGATCTTTTAACATGAAACTTAATTTATGGATCAATCAATGTCAATCTCGACAGTTGTTGTATTTTTCAAATTTATTATCTGTTGCCATGCACATTCAAGATAAGCAATATGAAGAATATATAAATTCACTTCAATTATTACATAATGAATTCGATTGTCGATTTAGGGAAATGCATGTTTTAGAAGAAGACTTACTTATTTTTATGACACCTTTTACTGTTGATATTAATATTGTTTCCGCAGATATACAATTAGAATTAATAGATTTAAAATGTGACACTGCTCTTAAAAATCGTTTTTATACAATGACTGACATCGTACAATTTTATTCATATATATCTCAAGAACGTTTTCCTCGACTACATGCTCGTGCTGCAAAAATAATGAGTATGTTCGGTTCTACATATTCATGTAAACGATTATTTTCTATTATGAAATTAAATAAATCGCGATTACGCGAACAGTTAACAGATTCATATTTAAATGCAATAATTCGTTTAACTTGTGCCAAAACGATAACACCTGATATATCGTATATAATATCGGAAAACTGAATATGAATCAAATATTAATTAAATGTTATAAGAGTTGCTTATTTAATATTGTTGTAAGAATTGTTTATTTAAAATATAGATACTAATACTAATTTATGCTAATTCTGGGTCTGAATTTGTGCAACACAATATTTTTTTACTCTTTGAATAGCACGTTCAACGAACAGACGCTGCTATCTCCTCTCCTCACTTTATTGCGTCTAGCCGCCTAACGCTAGCCCCAGCGCGCTCGACTGTTGCTCGCGGACATTGAGCGCCCGCGAGCAGTGCTCACTTGCCGACCCCTGACGTACGGAATATGGCCTGAGAAATTAAATGAGATAATTTATTACAAAACAGATGTTCTAAAACATGTAAATTCTAAACATTAAATTCTTTTTCAAAAATCCTTCTTTTTTTTTTTCTTGCTTTCTCCTTTTTCTTATTGTTGTTTTTTCTTAAGTAATTGAGCGTAAATTAATTGAAAAAATTTAACGTAATTTAGCGTAAATTAATTGAGAAGATTTAATAATACATATTTACAGTATGGAAATTTAAGTACTATTTTTATTTACAATGAAAAAATTATGAGATTATCCTAGATCGCATTTAAAAATAATACAAAAAGTTTTGCGGTGGTTTAGAAACTTGAATTTAAAATTACTTAAATATAAAATAAAAATGTGTTTCAATCAAAATATAATTAAGAAATAATGATAAAAATTATGACTTTTTTTATATAAGTATTTTAAGAATTCAAAAGATTTATGTACTTTCATCGTGATGCGAAAATTAGTTATTTTGCTAACTTAAATTTTTATTAATCTGAGAATAGTCACCTGGGATATTTTCTACACCCCATTGTCAAAAAAATGAAATCACATCACAATTACTTAATGTCCTTCTTTCGTTTGTTTATTATTTTCTTGGTTTTTCCTTACTTTTTCAAAAAATGTTGATTAAACCTATATCCATAATATCCTTAGATATTAATAAGTTATAGAACAATAAATAATTACAATAGGTAATGAATAACAATGACTTTTAATTGGAGTGTAAAGAACAGGGTGACCCAGGTGACCGTTTACGCAAAGAAATGAGATGACTATTCGGAATAAGAGTACAAACAAAAGAGTGGTGGTACAAATTAAATAAAGTTTTTTTCTACAGAACAACTAATTTCTGCATAAAAGTTTACATTAAAAAATCTTGGATAGTTATATAAAAAGAATTGAGATTTTCGATATTATTTCTTAATTACATTTTGATTAGAGCACGCTTCTACTTATCTATTTAGGTAATTTTTGATTCAGGTTGTAAACCTTGCTAAATTTCTTGTATTATTTTGAAATGCGATTAGATAAATCTATAAGTTTTTCATAATGTTTTTATTGTGAATGTAAGAAGTAGAAAAATAAATGTAATACATCCTTAACGAAATCAATGTACCAATAGATTTAAGTTTCTATATATTTTTAAATAAAAATCATGTTATTTTTTCCTCAAGATAGTTTAATTTTTGTAAAATAATGATAATTTTTAACAATTTAAGATTTTCTCATTCAAGTATTCAAAGTCCAATGTATATTTTCGCTTATACTAAATAAAAAAAAACGTAATACATCAAATTGATTATTTTATATGTTGTGCAACAATCTCATCGACATTGTAATTATTATTAACTAAAACATAGTAAACTTTTAATTTATTTTGAATTTTTAAGAAAATAACGAAATATATTATGCAATCATATTAAGAAAATAATTTTATATGTATTCTTATTTATTATATTATTTATAATTTTTATACATAAAGTTATATACCACCTTATTGTAATAAATATTATATGTAAAATGTAATAATCATATAAAAGGATTTTCGTAATATAAATTTCGTATTATCGATTCTGCAATTCATTCATATTATTAATACTGTTTATTTTTTTTCAATGGAAAAAAATACGCTATATGTCAACAATAGCAAGTGGTAACCGAGAACGTAGGAGACGCCGAACATCGTACAGCGCAGCGAGAGAATACGATAGTATCTCTATCCTCTTCTCGCAGCACGTCAAACGCGAGAGAGTATGACATATCTCTATTTTCCTCCCGCAGCGCTTCAAGTGTGAGAGAATAGGATAGTAGTTCTATTCTTTTCTATTGTCCGAGGATAATCGAAACTGACCTATGCAACGTACACGGATATAAGCTCACGATTCAGTGTATGCTGATGTGTATACACACATTGAAGCATGAGCACATATCGTATACTCTGCACGGCGTAACGCTGCGTAAACACGATGGCCTGCCGGGCTAACCGAGTCAGGCATTAGCTTCGAGTGGTAGAAAAGGATATACGATCTGTTCTGTTTTCTCTCTCGAGTTTATAGCAAAACTAGTAATATGATGTTGGACCTTAAGTTGCCGAATTGACGACGTGCGACATTATTATCAATCTATTTTCAAAACTTTTACATATTTCTGTAAAATTATTATAATATATATTTTGTACAAATATGTAAATATAAAAATCCGCTGAATGTTTATTTTTAATTAATTATTTAATTTAAAGTAATTACCCAAATAGCAAAATGACGCCATTATGATGATGATTTAAGGTCATTTTTCGTCATTCTACGTCAGTATACCAAATAATGATATTAAAATAAATATAACATTTGTCACGAAATATTATCGTCATAAATATATCTTTATTATTTTTAAGTCAATTTTAATGAATAAATAAAATAACATTATTTACTATCTTTCTTAATTAATTATAATTAATATATAATTATAATATATAATTATAATATATAAATAAGAAAAATATTTCCCATATTTAACATACAATGATTAACAAATAATTAAATAAACAAATAAATAAAATATATACAACAATTTATAAACAATTTTTATAAAAACAATGATTCTTATTAAAAATAAATTCTTATTAAAAATAATATAAATTCACGGCTCTATATATGTAATTAAATTATAGTAATTAAATTATACTACAAAAATTACATATGCAATCGAGATTTTAAAATTGAGACTATTTATACAACATAGTAACATTCATTAACCAGATCTATCATCATATTTTATGTCAAGATCCCATATTCACTTATATCATTATTTCAGTAGCAGGTTTCATCCCATATGCAAGTTAAGCAGCATCGAGCAGGATCCTAAGGATGGGTGGGCTGTTTTAGAAACATGCTCGATAGGAAATAAAAGATGTTTTTAGCACTTTCACTTTTTTTCATTTTTTCATTTCTTTTATCTATTTTTCGTAAGAGGTGTTACTTATATTATAGATTTTTAGTACTAGCAGTCAAATATCGGAACGTATACAGTTCAATATCGGAACGTAACCGTTATTTTGTCGTCATAAGTATCACATCATCGGTCACTTATAGACGTCATTATGTGTTCCTTTTTGACGTTTTTTATGACGTGAATTTGATGATATTAATGACTTAAAATAGACATTATATTGACGACATCTTGCTACCTGGGTATTTAATTAATTTAATTAATTTATTATTTAGATATTTATTTATTATTTAATTATAATTATTACTATTATTTAATTAATATTATTTAATTAATTATTTAGTTAATTTAAAGATGTCCCTTATATTAAAACAAATTATTTCTAGTATTTTTAATAATATTTAGATATTAACTAAAATTATAGTTTTTAATATAGTTTTTTTATTTTTCTTTTTAGAACAAATATCAACAAATACTTTTTCAAACAATAGTTTTAATAAATAAATTAATTATATTTTAATAACTAAGTGATTCAAAGTTAATATACAATACTATTATAGTAAATATTTTAGTCTTACCGACAATGAGAACAAAAAAAAGTGTGTGTAAAGCTGGCGTCTCATTTTGCGGAAAAAATCGTACAAATTATTGAGAGTTCTGGCTTCCTTTTTAATAGTTCTACAGTTCCTGATAGGTTAAACAAATAGTTTTTGCATTAAAGCGAAAAAATCGGTTTGGACAAAGTGGACGCAGGATTACGCTGCGGCTTATTTTGTCCTAAACGAGTTCCGAACGCTTGCAAACGTAAGATTTTGAAAAATTTATAGTTCTATAAGAGTTCTATAAAGAGTTCTTTCATATAAAAACAAAAAAAATTTTAAATAAGTTGAAGTTAATTATTAATGCAATAAACAAATGTGACGTCCTGGGAGGTCCTGGTAGACCGGACGGAGCCGAAATCAACAGATCCTCGACAGCTACACTCACACGTTATTTGTGAGATTCTTTTCCATGCGGTTAAGAGGGTAAAACCTCAGGATTAGATACTGCGAAGGAAGTAGGTAACAGGAATGTCGAAATGACTTTTATTTTCAGGAAAGAGTTTTCGATTTTGAGAATAAGGAATAATATAATATCACGCTTGTAGTATTTGAATCGGGATTTATTCACTGTTATAAATGATATATATATATATATATATATATATATATATATATATATATATATATTTAGCAAGTGCGAGTGGAAGTACAAGTGCAAAAATGTACATGCGCGTACAAGTGTGAATGCGAATGCGAATAAAATGCAAATATGTAAGTGTAAGTGCGTATCGTAAGTGTGAATAGCAAGTGCGAAATGGGAAATGCGCCGTTGGTATCGTCGCTTGAGGTTTTTATATGTTGCCAAAACATGGAAGTAGGGGTGACCTAGATTCCAATGTTATGATTCTACAGGTCTGAATAAAGCCTTTCATTATGAGTCAGCTCTGATTCACGCATTTAAGATCTTCTAATTGTTCTTAACATAGTTTTCTATTGGTCGACTTAGCCTACATTTGCTATGAGTCAGCGATGACTCGTGGTACTAAAATATTATAGCGTCCTTGACATTTAACGTTGGCCTACTTTTGCTTACAAACTGATCATGAGTCACATTTGTGATTAAGTATTATGGGGGCCTTGACATTTAACGTTGGCTTATTTTCGCTTACAAACTGACCATGAGTCACACTTGTGACTATTCGATCGATCTATTTTTATTTTCAAAGAGTTATACTTCATTATAATAATTCCTTTTCTTTTAATTAACAAACATACAATTTGCTCGAATTTAAGCTTTTATAATAAATATTAATCATCGCAATATTGTTTTAGATATACTTTACAATTTTTATAATAATAATGATTACATCGTATAATTAGTATATCTAAAATATGTCAGTATAACTCTTTTTACATTTGTAATACATTATCTATTAAATGTTTTCAGGTACAAAATGGCTCTGATTGTGATTGGTTGAATCGTTAGGGTAGTTTTCCATGCATATTAATAATCAAAATTTTGTCATAGCCATAGGATTAGTGTTAATGAAAAAAGGGAAGTAACAATTATAAATATAAGTCTAGGATGAAGGTTTCTAGAAGTTGAACTGGTTTATATACGGAGATTTGCCTGCTGAACTGATTTGAGTTTTTGAGGTAAGTAATGTATGTAAGCAAGTTTATAATTGTTTAAATATCTTCTAAACGGTGCGAGTTAGGTAGGTATGTGTAATGAGGTAAGTTGCGGGATTTCCTGTGTGTTGTCCAAATCTTTCATAATAATTATTTGTTAATATAATAATTTATTCATTTATAAATTTTATTAAACGAAATTTAAATCGTAGAATTTCTTTTCTGAGATAAAATATGTTTCTATCTATTGTTTATATAATTTCATAAAGAAAACTATATCTTATAAGGAAATGTATGTACGTATATATGTATATATGTGTGCTTTCATATACCCTTAATTTTGTTTATATCTTGAGAATTAAGAATCGTAGCCACAAACTGTATTTATGTTTTCGAAAGAATTTTTGATGGAGAATGTATTTATACAAGAAAAATATATCCATATAAGGACATCAACAAAATTTATCCTTGAAATAAGGATATGTTTCAGATGAACTGTTGAATAAATGTTTCGTCATGGATTTTGTTATATTGTCATTATGACTTTTATTCCTTATTCACATCCTTTCTATTGTTATTAATTTTGTTATTAACTTTTATATTTATTATTAAAATGGAACAAAAGTGAAAGGTTTGATATACAAGGATTTCTTAGTTTCTGAAGTTATATTTGACGATATAAAGAAATTGGTTGGTATTTTGTTATTTATATAATTATATGATTTTGTTTATTAATTGTTAATAAAAATATTACAATGTACCGATAATTGTTTTGTTATAGTTTTCGTGCATTACGTGGGCGAGGTTATACTTCCTACATTTGTTTTTTGTTCATTATTTACTATTTTATATTAATTTGTTAAGATTTTGTTGTTAATGTTGAAATGCTTAGATAAGGATGCGATATTAAGCTCTATTTTCTTTGTTACTTTACTGAACAGTCTGGAGAAGTGATTTTGGTATGTTCTGTTTTTTGTTAGTGAGGTTCTAGGGAAAATTTACTAGGAGCATTAAGGCTGTAGTAGCGCCATAAGGTTGTGGTAAGGAGCGGCCATTTTGTATAAATCTTTAAATAATTTTAAGCGGTATATTCTTTTATTATGTGTATACCAAAGGCTTGACGGTACTGTCTCCTAACACAGTCAGTCATAAATAATTAAAAATTTTTGAAAAATTTACACTGAACATGATTAGAGGTACTCTCGGCGCTGGGACGTGACACAAACTGAACTGAAATGGCCAATAACTCAGAGTTTTGATTTAACAAATATACTTTTCGTATAGTTCTGAACATATTAAAGAATTTTCTAAAAAGTTGTAGGCATTGGCGGTGATGTACGATTTTTAAATAAAGATTTTTAAATAAAGAAAAATCGGCCGAGCGTCACATTCTTAGATGGAAAAATATGAAACGGTTGAAATCTCGAAGTTCTAATTTAACAAATATACTTTTCGTATAGTCCTGAACATGTCAAAACGTTTTCTAAAGAGTTCTAAGCATTGGCAATAATGTAAAAAAATGTACGATTTTTAAATAAATAGATACAAATGAGTATTAATATGAGACGCTGTTTAAATGTCGGCACATCTGATAGTCCAATACACTTTTCGTATACTTCTGAATGTATTCTAATGCTTTGGTAAAAATTTTAATCATAAAAAATATTTCGACGTCTTATACTTTTCCGTTTGTCTCTTTGTTAATTTTATTTTAATTTATTAATTATACGGAGTTCTTAAATTGTATTGTTTTTAAGTATTTTTTTAAGTATGTTTTTTTCTTATTTCATATAATTTTGACATTTATAAATATAATATATGATTTATATATATATATATATATATATATATATATTTATATAGTTATATAGTTATAAATATAATATATGATTTATATATATATATATATATATATATATATATATTTATATAGTTATATAGTTATATAGTTTTTTTAACTTAAATCTACTTTTATTTTCTTGTAAACTATTATTACGTTATTAATTTTTACATTATTTGCTATGCCGTACGAATTCCTTAACACTAATAACATGTAACGGAGCGCATCCTTCCGCTCCATTCCTTCTCCGAATTTCCCCCGACCGACCAACCGTCGGGGACCGCCGAACATCAGGCGGAGTGCGGCAGTGGCCGCAAAAAGGCAGCAATGCCTCCTTCTTTTAATACATTTATACGCGAACTCCGAGGCGTCGGAGAATACCACGAAAACACGTATGTTTTCGTGGTATTTCCCCGCACCGCGCCAAGCGTCGCGCCAACAAGCGCGAACGTACCCCGCACCGCGCCACGCACCGTACCACCGAGCGCGAACGCGTCCCGCGCCGCACCGACGCCGCGCCACGCAACCGAGCGAGCGTCCCGCACCGCGCCACGACCACACGCGCGTAACCACCCCGCGCCGCGCCATTACCTTCCCACCGAACTCCTTCCCTACCAAAAAACCAATCATCCCCCGATCCTTTTTTTCCGTTCCTGGGGAGAGGGATGCTAACCCCGAGATCGACCAATCCGACTGATCCGACCGAAAATACCGAGGTCGATCTCGGGTATAAAAAGGCATCGCTCTCCACAGGAAATCACTCTCCGTTCACTCCTGTTCCTAGCTCGTTTCCGAGAGCTCGCCTCGAGGAAACGATCTTTCGAAACCGGCAGCCAGCCTGAGATTTGGGGTTCTCCCCAACGCGCCAAGTTCGCTTGGCCTGGCCGAAAGCCGTCTCCGTAGCTCGCACGGCAAACCGAGAGTTGCTGGGGTCTCCCCAGCGCGTCGAGTTTGCTCGACCCGACTCTGCCGTTCCGAGATTTCACCGCCGAGTATCGGGGTTCTCCCCGATACTACCTCTCCGAGCACCAGGGTACATCCTGGTCGGCCGAGTACACTCGGCACCGCCACCTTCTTCTCCACACGCAGCTGGGGCCCTTCCCGGCTGGCCGAGTTCACTCGGCGTTCACGCAAACAGACGAGGGGCACACCCCCCGTCAGCCGAGCACTCTCGGCAAGGAACGGGCACACCCGTTCTCCGATCTCAACGATCCACCGAACTCGCGAAATATCCCTCGCGACAACATCGCGACACGCGAGCACGCGTAAATCCACGCCGATTTAAAGGCCCGCGACCGAACACGTGCGACACCGCCGTCGCCGTCCCGCGCCACCGAACTGCGCGCCGCGATCAGTATCGCGCCAACCGCCCGAGCGATCTCTTATTTTGTATTCACGCGCTATCCGCGCGCCGATCGCCGTCTCGCCCGTTCACGGCCACAAACATTAACGCGAAGTTTCGGTGCATTCCATCGCACCACTATTAGTCAAATAAACATCATTATTTGTTATAACTATCGCCTAATGATTTACTAACGCCTTTCTGTCTCCAACGTCCTCGCTTCCCCTCCTGGCAACCGACTGACCGCTCTCCGCGCGGGAAAGCAAGACCGTTTTAAACATTTTGGGATAAGAAAAGCGAAATGTATTCTGTGAGTCTAATAATATCTTATCGACATGTTTCTCATTTTGTTTCCTACTCTGGCCGCAACTTTTCGAAGAGGGCGTTAGCGTACAGTGAATTTTTTTGATTTCGCTCCGAACTGATAGATATCTAAAAGTCCACCGGGTTGTGTATGGACTCCTCATCATCCCTCATGGAATCACCAATCTCTAACACTTCGCCAATGTTTACCGTCTTTCTTTTACGCTTTGAGTGCGATCCAGCGCCATCGGTCGACATGTGGTCATGGTCGGGACGAACCATATTCCAACCCACCGGTTGATAAAAAAATCGCCGCTTCCACCGAAGGAGATTGATAAGAGCCCTTGTAATTAGAGTCACGCGGATGTCCTCTAGATTTAGGCCTAGTCAAAACTTCATCCTGAACAATCAGGTCGACAGAGGGGAGTCCCCTGTCTCCAAGGATAGGCGATATAGACATCGTATCTTCTGCACTAGATCTTCTCGATTGCGTTTCTGAAACGCTCCAAGCGTACTCGGATCTCCTCATAGCTATCGATCCTGGATTCTTTAGGTTCACTAGAGCTCAATCGTATCCTTATTTGTAGCCTGTACCGTCCTATTAGAAAATCCATTCGAAACAAAATTAACGGATCTATTCTGCAACGACTAATAAAGCGGTTTGCCATGGAAGCCACTCCGCAGAGCGGCCACTTCCCCGATGAAAAGAAAATCTCTAGTTACGCGTACGGAAGCCAAGAAGCGAGTGGCTTGTCAGTGGCCATATTCTATCTGCATGAAAATAATTCTATAAAGAAGTGTTACGGGATAGGCTCGCGCCATAAATGATGCCAAAGATTTAACTCCTTTCACATGGACCCGTACTCATCCGCAGGACGGTTTCAGGCTAGCGTGCCGTGATTTACCCTACATGGCTTCGGATACGAGGGAATATCCCTAGTTGGTGATCACTTCATTGCAAACTCATTGAGTTTCTCAACTAAGTGGTAGCTATTCTTGATGTGACTAATCGATTTCGGAAGATTATTGGCTGTATAGATGGCAAGCTGAAGAATGGAGAGGGTTATTGATAGATGCAATGATGATCCTCAGGATTACGCGCTTTGTGAATCTTTGACACACCGCAAGTAAAAGATTGTTTTTGATAGACATGATAGACAAGATAATCTTATTATCTCACTCGCGCTTCCATCAGAAAAACTTAGTAGAAGCTATTAATGTATAATTAAACAATGATTATCCTATTAATTTCATAATGAATACCATACTTAATATCTATTTCATAAGGAACAGTGCTATCGCAGAAAGCAATGCTACAACGTCTCCAAAAAATCCATTAATTATTTCACCATGCTATATGTAAGGAATGTTTCTGAAAGTTTAACACACATTGCTAAAAGACACAATTTTACAACAGCCTTCTCCCTTCCAAAAACTTTAAATGCATACATAAAAACAGGACATCAACTGTCTGATGTACTGGACTGACTACATCACAGACATACTACATCAACTGTCACGAAGCGATGTTGTTTATAAAATTAAATGCAGGGATTGCGATGCCACAAATGTTGGACAAACGAAAAGACAACTGAAGACCATAATACAAGAACATAGATCAGATATTTAAAAAAAAAAGCGGTCACCGTCCGTTATTATAACACATCGCCTTGATAAGGATCATGATTTTAATTGGAATAACATAGAAGTTTTAGACAATGAACCATCCTTATCAAAAAGATTGGTATCTGAAATAGTTCACATAAAAAGACAACGCAATGGTTTAAACAAACAGAGTGTGACGTCCAGTCATTTCTTTTAAAATTTTCACATATACCTTATTTTTCGCTTTACGATTTCTCAAATATGCATGAAATATAAATAAAATAGAACAATTACCTTGATAATAAAATCGTCAACTTGATGATAATCTCTTTATTAAAAACGTTACCCCTCTAAATTACAAGAATAATCTTGCCAGAAAGCATAATAATTAGTCGTTCTAATCTTACTCTGGAATAAACCATATAAATCTATAGACTACCGAGAGTAATCGATAATTCACAATTACCAACAGTTTTTCGGCACGCATATTAATTAATGATATAAATTAACGGTAAAAATAATAAGTATTTTATAAATTCAATGCCAAGATATGATCATTTTTAGATTAAAACCCATATCTTACGACTATTAGCCTGGAATCTGATGAAAGTAGATTTTGGATGTCTTTATGAACGCAAAAGATAGTTCACTAAACGACCGTTAGATGTCCACATTCGAGATCGACTCGGAACAATTGAGACTAATTTTAAATTAATAATAAAACCTATGTATTCCTATATATATATATATATATATATATATATATATATATATATATACATTTTCATTTAATTATCGTTATGTTAAATTAATTACACGCATATATATATATATATATATATATATATATATATATATATATATATGAAAGAAATTCTGAAGAGTTTTACCTCGACTAAGCCATCGTGTTTCGCAAAAATAGGAGATATCAGTATAATCTGACTCTAAAGAAGATAAAAATTCGCGAAATTGACGGTGATTCAATCCAGTAGTTCTAATAAAATTTACAACTTTTATTACAATTTGCATTACTTTGTCATACTTTAAAGATTTTACACATAATGCCTCTTGGATGATACAATGAATCGAATGTATTTCTTGTTTTGATTGTGCTAATTTAGACTTTAAATGTCTTACGTAGCCCATATTGTGTCCAATCATTGCTGCAGCACCATCAGTAGCAACTGAAGTTAATTTATCCCAAGATAGATTTATTTTTTCTATTACTTCTTCAACGGTAAACAATATATTTTCTCTAGTCGTAGTACCTTTCAGAGATATTATATTTAAAAGTTCCTCAGTAATAGAAAGATTGCTATTCACATCACGAATAAAAATTGCCAATTGTGCAGTATCAATGATATCAGTACTCTCATCGAGAGCTAATGAAAAAGCAATAAAATTATTTGCTTTTAGTACCAATTGTCGCTCGAGATCTTTAGCTAATTTTTCAATGCGAGGTACTACAGTTCGAGAAGAGAGACTAGTTTAAATTTATTAATATTATTAGGATATATTGTTTCTGCGGTAATTTCTAAACATTGTTTGACAAATGGACCAATGCTAAATGGACGTGATTCACGTGCAATAAGATGAACAATTTTGTAACTGGCATACAATGCAGGCTTACTTGATTCCGATTCTTCTTCCTGTATTAGAATAATATTTTTATTAAATGTAATGTACCTGATAAAAAATTTTTTATGTAAAAACATATATATATATATATATTATATATATATATATATTTATATATATTTATATTGTTGTGCGGGTCGTTTCGGGGATCGACCAAGGAGTCGGCGGGAAAGAGGCGCTCACCACTTTGTTCAACACTCAATAAACTTTATTAAAATTGATACAGGTTGTCCTTCTTAATTCGGACCGCGACAGACGTGACGGCAAGGCGGATCTCGACGAATCTCCTCCTAGTACCGGTCTCCCGTTTTTATCCTGTTCCAGGCGGCCAGTCCTTGCCGTGTCATTAAAATGTTCGTCAGCGTTCGCGGTATATTTTTGGGTCGTGCGGCAGCTTTCCGCGTAAGGGCCGTGTAACCCGGTTAGCAGTTGCTTCACGTGGAACGGTTACACAATAAATGCGCGATTAGCATAGTAGCGTTGGTAATCGCTATCGCTTGACAAAATAATAATTCGTCGGGTAAAGTATCGCTTGCCGCAATCCGCTTTGTCAGCGATGGGCGTGATTGCGTTCTCGGCGCTCGCGACAATATATATTTATACATGTTTATATGCATATATGTTCTTATACGAAAAATTTTTTACCGGGTATAATTAAATATAATGAATTAAATTAAAACTGACTACAGCAAAAACGCATTTTATATTATAATAGTATGTATATTATGAAAATTACTTTATTGTTGGAAACAGCTGATTTTAAATCGTGCAAAAGTTGAATTCGCTCCGATCTATCTTGTTATAAGTGGCTCCATGTTTTGTGTTATAATGTCTTCCGACATTATATTTCTTTAAATTCATAATGGTTCCACAGATCAAAAAACATTGCGCTTAATTATCATGCTTCATTATGAATCACTTTTCTTCCCATGAAGAACTGTCCGAACTTGAACTTAAGGTTCTTTTCCTTTGATTATCCATTACGTTAAATTATAAGATTGCAAATGTGTCTGACTGTTCTAGACAAGAGACAATTTGATTATACTCTTAATTGCTTAATTATTGTTTTTCTTTTATTTTGAGCGTTTAGCAGATTAATATTAGCAGATATTTATTTTGAAATTGTTGGAAGTTTTCTTCGCAAAAAAAGAATTATTCTTCTGGATTTAAAAATATAATTTTAAAGCGCTAAGTTAAATGTGATATATGTATTCATAATTTTATAGTTGTACTGTAAGTTTATATTTTAATACATTGTTATTGTTTATATTATTGTTTTATTTTCTTTGTTATATTTAAATTTTTGTTAAACATATTTAAATGTATTAATTATATAATTTTTAATTTAGCACAAATTTTGACAACTTACAATATTTAAAAATAGAGATAAGCATTTTAATTAAAATTTTTCTATAATAAATGCTTATTATTATTATTAGGACAATCAAAACATGCTAGAGCATATTTCTTTATTTGACTAATAAAAAAATTAACTAGATATAAGTTGAAGTCATAAGAATTTATGCATTTTAAGTTCTATATATATTACAATATATTTTTGCATATCTCATCTTTAAACGGTTTAGTTAAACTGTTATAAAAAAATTTTATGGTGTTACAAAGATTCAAGTACTAGTAGTTTAAGATTACACTATCGTTCATATATACACGCAACGCTATTTTTGTAAGTGTGAAATGGAACTTTATCCCAAGGTACTAAAAATATTAGATACTCTCCTGAGATGTGCACAACAGGCGAGCGCTCGCGGGCACTCGCGGGCGCCCGTGCTCAATTGTAACCGACCCTTGCCGTACGTAACTATCGATAATGATTGATGTCATTAGCAGCGAAAAGCATTGTGGCAATTTTTCCCTCTTACGAACAACCGTAAGCTGATTAGCTACCATGACGCTTCAAGCTGTTAAAGATATATAATAACACTATTAAGAAGAAATAATACGAAGAAAAATTAGTTAAAAAATTTTTATTTAACATATAAGATATTATATAATTTATTATTTATTTATTAATAAATAGAAAATAGACTTTGGAAATATTTTCATTAATATTAATATATTCTTTAGGAATACTTTATTATTAATTCTTTAACTTTTTATTTTAATACATTTTTTGTGTTATAAAATTACAAAACTACTGTCAATTTCAGAAATATTTTGTCACATTAAAGAGGTGTTAATTATATCAATGTTGAATCATAGATATTCAACAGTATCCTAAAAAATCGCTGTATGCAAAGTTTTAAAAAAAACGTTTGACGAATACGATCACACTAAAAATTAGTTTTGAAGCCATGACAAAATTATAAAATATAATTATATAATAATTTTTATAATATAATTTTATAATATAATATAATTATATAATAATTTTTATAATATTTTTTCACGTATTATGTGCCATTATTATTTATATTATTTATCATTTTTATAGAAACGAATTTAACGAATATGAGGAAGGTAGCATTGCAAATGAAATGTATCGGACAGGATACAGTGTTAGATGCATTTTCCCCATTCTATGTCGATTTCATAACGTCGTGTCTAATTATAATTTAAAAAGTCTTGAACAATATACACGAAAAAAAGTTGTACCCCAAAGGATATTAAACTTTTGGTTAAGAGATAAAAGATAAATTATTCACAAATCATCCCATTCACCATCAGTCAAATTGATTGTTCTAGTAAGAATGGAATATTCTCCTGATGTCTCGATTCGAACCATCTTAAGGACCATTTCTTCGATAAAAATAAAAATAAAAACTGTTTCAATGTTAAAAAGAAGATAATAAAGCGTGTCGAACTTGTTTGAAATTGTATGACAAAAATGAGATGTTAAAATAAAACTAATGTGCATATTAAACTTTTTAACTTTTTCAAAATTATTCTCATAATTTTCCATTTCTATTACATGATTTTATAATTTTATCATGGCATTAAAACTAATTTTTGCCTGTGATCGTATTTGTCGAACATTTTTCTTAAAACTTTGTGTACAACGATTTTTTGGAATATTGAATGTTGAAGCATTATTTTAATTAAATGACTTTTTAATGTGATAAGACATCCAAAATCATTGTGGTTTTATAATTTTGTCACGGAGCAAAATGTAATTTAAAATGTGACGTATGTATGATAAATAAAATTATTGCCTTATATCTTTTTTCGGAAAATACCGAATCTTTAATAATATAACAACTTAATAAAATAACAAAAAGTTGAATTTTAATAATTTGTTACTAGTTATATATAGTTTTAATTAAGTTAAACTTTTTCAAAATGTTATTTTATTTGTTGAATTAAAAAATTATTGCAAATTGATTTTCGGAGATACAAAACAGAAAAAACACACGACTACATTCTGCGATATATTTAACATTTTTTTTCGTGTTCTCTGTTCAACTTTACCTCTTTCTCTCTCTCTCTCTCTTTCTCTCTCTCTCTCTCTCTCTTTCTCTCTCTACATCATAGTATTGTATATTTACTTTGAACTTATTATTTATTAAAATGTTATTAATTCTTTTGTTAAAACTATTGTCTAAAAAAGTATTTGTAATTAATAATATAATAATTTTATTATTTAAATTATGTGGGTAGTCTGAAAAGTTTTGAGCCTTAACATGAAGATGACGTTACTCATCAAAACCATTCTAATACTACAATAGTATATGCTTTGAAAGACTTTTGTGAAAATTTCAGTCATTTTGGACGCTCAGTTGTTGTTTGACAGTCGTTTGTGTCAGTCAATGTCAGTGTTTTTGTAAAAATGGAAAAAATTGAATATCGTGCCGTGATTAAATTCTTATTTGAAAGGCAATACGCCTGCGCAAATTAAAATCGAGTTATACGCTGTTTACGGGGACTTTGCCCCATTATTTGTCACCGTAAAAAGATGAGCAGCTGAATTTAAACGTCGTACCAACTTGGCTGATGATGAGCGTTCGGGACGGCCAAAAACTGCGACCACCGCTGATAACATCGAAAATGTTCACCAAATGGTACTGGACGACCGTCGAATTAAAGTTAAAGAGATAGCAGTGGCTATGGGCATATTGAAAGAACGCGTTTGTCATATATTGACTGAAGAATTGGTTATGCGCAAGCTATCCGCGCGTTAGGTGCCGCGCTTGCTCATTTTGGACCAAAAACGAATTCGAATGAACATTTCCAAGACCCTGTTGGAGCGGTTCAAGCGAAACGAGTCAGATTTTTTGCGTCGATTCATAACTGTAGATGAAACTTGGATCCACCACTACACTCCAGAGACAAAAGAACAGTCAAAACAGTGGACTGCAAAGGATGAACTTGCTCCAAAAAAGGTGAAGACGGTTCCATCAGTTGGGAAAGTAATGGCGACTGTTTTTTAGGATAGTCACAGAATTGTGTGTATCGACTATCTTGAAAAAGATAAAACAATAACGGGAGCGCATCATTACTTGATAAGCTGGAGGCAGAAATTGCAAAAAAACGGCCGCATTTGAAGAAGAAGAAAGTGCTGTTCCATCAAGACAACGCACCTGCTCATTTCGGCGATCGCCATGGCCAAAATTCACGAACTGTACTTCGAATTGGTTGACCACCCATCGTATTCACCAGATCTGGCCCCCAGCGACTTTTTCCTGTTTCCTAAGCTTAAAATTTCGCTTGGAGGACAGAGATTTTCATCGAACGAGGAGGTCATCGCGTACGTCTATTTTGCGGAGCAAGACGCCAATTACTATTTGGAGGGGTTAAAGAAGTTAGAGTATCAATGGGAAAAGTGTATCGACTTAAAAGGAGATTATGTTGAAAAATACAACTATTTGACCGAAAAAATACTTGTTTCTATGTTAGGCTCAAAACTTTTCAGACTACCCTCGTACACATATATTGTATCACATGTCTACTAATATCTTTAAGTAATAATAATTTTTTACATTTCCTTTCTGATAAAAAAATGATTATCTTATGGTTTTTATTGAACAATATATAATATGTACATTATATATGTATTAAAAGAATATGTATTAAAAGAAAATAAATTTGAGACTAAAAAGAATTTTTAAACTATAATTATTACAAACTATTAATAACAATTATTAAAAATTGTATTTTTTAAATATTTTTTTAGTTAATCTAAATATTAATAAAAATGCTATAATTAATTTTTTAAAATAAAGAGACACCTTTTTAAATTAGAAAATATTGATTTTTGAATATATTGATTTTTACATATGTATTTCTAGAAAATATATATCATAATAATTTTACATAGAAATATAAAAGTTTAGAAAATAGATTAAGAATAATATCTCGCGTTCCTCAAATCAACAACTTAAGGTCATCATATTAAAACGGTTTCGCTTTCCCGCGCGGAGAGCGGTCAGTCGGTTGCCAGGAGGGGAAGCGAGGACGTTGGAGACAGAAAGTTGTTATTAAATTGTTAGGCGATAATTATAACAAATAACGATGCTTTATTCAATTATCAGTGGTGCGATGGAATGCACTGAATCTTCGCGTCAATGTTCGTGGCCGTGGACGGGCGAGACGGCGATCGGCGCGTGGATAGCGCGTGGATACAAAATGAGATATCGCTCCGGCGGTCGGCGCGATACTGGTCGCGGCGCGCAGTGTCGGTAGCGCAAGGCGCGCGCGGCGGCGGCGGTGTCGCACGTGTTCGTCGCGGACCTTTAAATCGGCGTTGATTGAAACGTACATGCGTGTCGCGAGTGTGGATATTCGCGAGGTCGTCGGATCGTTTAGATCGGAGAACGGGTGCCCATTCCCTGCCGAGAGGGCTCGGCTGACGGGGGGTGCGCCCCTCGTCTGTCTGCGTGAATGCCGAGTGAACTCGGCCAGCCGGGGAGGGCCCCAGCTGTGTGCGGAGAAGAAAGTGGCGGTGCCGAGTGTATTCGGCCGACCAGGGTGTACTCTGGTGCTCGGAGCGGTGGTATCGGGGAAAACCCCGATACCCGGCAGAAAAATCTTGGAAACGGCGGAGTCGGGTCGAGCGAACTCGACGCGCTGGGGAGACTCCAGCAACTCTCGGCTTGCCGTGCGAGATACGGAGACGACTTTCGGCCAGGCCAAGCGAACTTGGCGCGTTGGGGAGGGCCCCAACAAAACTCAGGTTTGCTACCGGTTTCGGACGCTCGCTTCCTTGAGACGGGCTCTCGGAAAACGAGCTAGGAACAGGAATCAACGAGGAGTGATTTCCTGTGGAGAGCGATGCCTTTTTATATCCGAGATCGACCTTGGTATTTTCGGTCGGATCGGTCGGATTGGTCGATCTCGGGGTTAGCATCCCTCTCCCCAGGAGCGGAAAAAAGGATCGGGTCTAATTGGTTTTTTCGGGGATTATAAGGAATAGGAGCGGGGGATGTTTAAAGGTAGGGAAGGAATTCGGTGGGAAGGTAACGGCGCGGTGCGGGGCGCGTTCACGCTCGGTGGTACGGTGCATGGCGCGGTGCGGAGTGCGTTAGCGCTTGTTGGCGCGACGCTTGGCGCGGTGCGGGGAAATACCACGAAAACATACATGTTTTCGTGGTATTCTCCGACGCTTCGGAGTTCGTGTATTGATAGATTAAAAAAGGAGGCATTACTGCCTCTTGCGGCCACTGCCGCACTCCGCCTCGGCGGTCCCCGATGGATGGTCGGTCGGGGGAAATTCGGAGGAGGAATGGAGCGGAGGGATGCGCTCCGTTACAATATATATCATGTCATGTATCATACATTGTTAATATTATATAAGCTAAAAAGAGAGAACAAAAAATCATATGATTTGTTGTCATATCATTATCCTCTTCTATCTCTTCTCGAAGCTAGTCCGGCTGGCCGTCGTGTTGTACTGTGCAGCGTACACGGACATAGACTCACGCTTCAGTGGTTGACACACACACACACACACACACACACACACACACACACACACACACACACACACACACACACACACACACACACACACAAGCGCGAGCTCATGTCCGTGTACATACGCTGCACAGTAATCGTCGTATAACACAACAGCCAACCGAACACGCAGCAAGAGGAGAGAGAAGCGAGTGCCACTATAAATATATTTAAAAAAAGACCTTGCACGTAAGTATCATTTAATAATATTTTAATATTTTGAGGTTTCTATACTAATTTTAATAATAAGAGATTAAGATGTTTCCGGGTTCTTTTTTATGTTTTTGAAATTAAAAGTCTTATCATAGTAAATGGAATAACATCATTTAAATTTTTTGTACATCATTAAATGCTAAAGTTTCATGCTGAACATTGCAATTTATTTCTCTCTTTTTCTCTCTATCTCTAAAAATCAGTGTTAAAAAAGAATGAGAGTAAAATAAAGTAAAGGGAAGGAGTGAGAGAAAGAAAGAAAAAGATGGAAAAAATGTTACTATAATAATTATGTTTGGATTACAGAATAAATAAGAAAGAGGCACAAGAAAAATTAAAAAGATTAATTGAAAAAGAAGAAGAAATTAAAGAAATGAAAAAAAATTAAAAGAAATTTTGGACGATGAATTTTGACAATGAGGATGATTATAATGGTGATGAAGAAACAGATACTGATAGATATGCTGTATATTATGCTGTAACACACACACACACACACACACGCGCGCGCACACACACACCAGAGAGAGAGAGAGAGAGAGAGGGGGGAGGGAGAGAGAGAGAGAGAGAGAGAGAGAGAGTATGTGTGTTATATTGAAAAATAGACAAGAACTAAAAACGAAATATACACAAACTTTTTCTATTTGTCACTTATTGATTTGGTCCTTCCTTTGTCTTCTTTCTCTCTCTCTCTCTCTCTCTCTCTCTCTCTCTCTCTCTTTCTTTTCTGTGTACACAATGTATTTGTTGCATGATATCTATATTATATTAAACATGAATACGATGACAATAAAACGACAGGCTTATACGTGATGAAACTAGATCTTAAATGCTTAGATATACATATATGTATATATAAAATCTAAATTTTTAATATTACTGTACATATTCGTAAAATAATTAAATATTTTTTTTTAATTAACATCTTTATTATATATTAATCTCTTTTATAGATATAAATGGTCACGCGGCGTAAGATATATAAAAAAAGAGGTAGAAAAGGAGGAAGAGAAGAGAGAGGAGAAAGAGGTAGAAGAGGTGCAAGAGGAAGAAGAAGAGGAAGAGGGGGAAGAGGAGGAAGAGGAGGTAAGGGACAACCTATCGTTAATAATAATAATAATTATTATTAATATAATATTTGTAAACATATATAACATACATTAGTATATAACATATATTACACATATATAACATATATTACACATATATTGTATAACATATATTTAAAATTATAATAAATTATATCTTTATTTAAATATCTCATATTTAAAATATATCTTATATTTAAAATTTTAATATATCTTTATTATTTTATATACACGTGTAATTAGTTTTGCAAGGAATAACATTTTCTCACTCCATACCCTTGAATACAGTTTTCTCGCACAACAAACTTACTACGTAGCTATAAATTCCTCGATCATTCTATAAAGATTAAAAAATATTTAAATATCTAAAATACGAATTAGAAATCGTTATATGTTTTTATATTGTTGATTATCGTGATATAATTTCTAATACCTAAACTCCTACGTTACGAATAGACAAAAGAGTTGCCACGATATGACGATGAAAGCGGAGTTGTTGATGTTCTGTTTCATTCGTCGCACCTTCCACACGATTTAATAATGTTTTTTCTAAAGCATCTGATACTTGGTTAATACTTGTTGAATTATTTTCACTATCATCTACAAACAAATGCAATTATGATTTATTAGCAACAATTCATATAAAATTTATTAAAAAAACAAACGTAAAATTTAATATTTTTTATTTCGCGCTTGTAATACCTATATTTCGGAGAAATCCTTCTCTATGTAAGGCTCATCCATGTAAAAAATTCGCAAATCCAAATCCTAAAAACGGAATCCTAATAACGCGCCACCGACAATCCAAGATTACATCCCAATCGTCTTACTTCATCTTTATGAAAATCTTTCAATAGTTCGACTACATGTTCTTACGCTCATAGTACTCTTATTAATTTACTATCTTTATGGCAACGGCTTTATCTAAATGGATATAAAAAATTAATGCATGATAAGAATTTCTTAGAGTTTTAAAAATATTTATCACTGACTTATACAAGATATATGTATAATATGTATATGTATAATAAGATTGTAGCGATCACTGCCACACGATCACACCACGACATACTAGCGCACGGTCCCGCGCAGCACAATGGTTCGCGCGCCCGCCACTAGATGGCGAGTCCGGGAATCATCCTCTCGTGTGCGAAACGCCCCATCGGGACTATATAAGAGCGGCGCCCAGCACTGCTCTTCGCCTCAATCGCCTCCAGCCAATTAAAGCTACGAGCTGCACTGCGATGCCCTCCGAACTCTGGAGGCCAGCCCTGGCCTGATTGCTCTTGTACACGGCAGTTTTTCCTGCTGGAAATTACCGACCAGTCTTCGGTCGTATTCCGCGCGGCAGTTAACGCCGCGGCAATCCATCCGGCCTACTTCTGATGGCTATGAACGCCGCCATCCGGCCTTACCTCTAACGGCCGTGAACGCCGCCATATCCTTCCGGCCTTACATCTGACGGCCGTGAACGCCGCCATATCCTTCCGGCCTTACATCTGACGGCCGTGAACGCCGCCATATCCTTCCAGCTTTACATCTGACGGCCGTGAACGCCGCCATATCCTTCCGACCTTACATCTGACGGCCGTGAACGCCGCCATATCCATCTGGCCTTTCCTACGGACGTGCTCCTGTCGGCCGTGAACGCCGCAGATCCACCACGTCCGGGAAGGGCTCTCGCGGCCAGCGACGCCACCCAATCCGTGTCCGGGCGACCTACTCCAGGCCGCGGTCTCCGCACGCCGCTCTCAACCGACTCGGGGAGATGCTGCGCAGCATGAGGACCTCCGCCGGCGTGCATCCTCTGTAGGGGCCGCCCACGACGACTCGTCGTTCCCGGATCGATCGACGCTGCCCACCATCCGGCAGTCTCCAGCACCACGACACTCGTCGCCGCCGACTTCGCGGCCATCTACGCCGCCGCCTGGGCACGCACCTCCTTCGCCGCGCACCGAGGAGGAATGAGCTTCCGGACGACGATCCAGGCGCCCGTCCGGCCGCTTCAAGCAACGGCTCCTGGACCTGTTTGGGTCAGCTTCCTCCTCGGAGGATAGCCTGTCCCGGCCGTCGACTCCGCACGAGGAGGATACACCGAGGTCTTCAACCTCCCCGGACTCGACCGCACCCGAGCGACCACCGCTCCTGGCCGCTCTTTGGAGCTCGGCGCCCAACAGGACAGGCCATGACGTTTCTGCGCCATCGAGCTCGGCCACGTCCAGCATCGGCCGCCGCGCCGCGACACTCGCCGCTTCTACGCGGAAGCCGTCTCGCAGACCGAAGGACTGCCGCCGGCCCAGTCGCGACGCTGACACTCACCCTCCGGCTGCGCCGAGGAGGAACCGAGGCTTGTGAGAGGCGAAGGGAGCGGCTCCAAGAGCTCGCGCGCGCACGCGCAGAAACCGACGCGACAGACTCGTTATTCTCGCGGGACCCAAACGCAGTCCCGATAGCTCCTGTATTTATTTTTTTTGCGAGAATATATTATGGCTTTCTATTAACTCTGAGTTCCTTGATTGTGAGCGTGCATGCAACCTTCACGTATCTTTCAGCTTGCGCTCCCGTTACAAAACGCATAGCGACAATTGGCTGCTAAACCTTCCGCTTTGCTTCGTACCGACACTCGCACCGTTGGTCTGCCACACAGCTGATTGAGGACGGGACATTTCCCTCGAGTTAAGAACCAGCTTTCACCAGCCGATTGCGGGCGACGCCCGCAGTACTACAGGCCACACACACTCACTCGAGACGCATAGTGTGCAACACGTTTCACACACCATCACGCGATCACATCAACAAATACCACAAGATTTATATTACATATTTAAAAAATTATATGTGTGTGTGTGTGTATATATATATTATTATTATTACATGTATAATAATACCTATAATAAGATTAACGTGTCAATTATAGCTAATCATATAGAGCATTTCCAGGAGATGCCAATGGAGACCACGTGGAGACTAATTGACACATAACATGGAATTCCTTCATAAAAATGATAATAATATTGGATATA
Source organism: Pogonomyrmex californicus (assembly GCA_024349325.1). NCBI lineage: Eukaryota > Metazoa > Arthropoda > Insecta > Hymenoptera > Formicidae > Pogonomyrmex > Pogonomyrmex californicus. Next base: position 66,258 of record JAECZD010000065.1, read on the forward strand.
AAAAAATCTTTACAAAACATACGTAAAAAAAAAAATACAATATTTTAATATGAAAGAATTTCCAAGTTTGTCTCCCATATTTGTCCGCCATAAGACCGCGAACTGCATTATAATGCTTTTTGCAGATCGTTCCGCTCAAAGAGCCGCGATCTTCTTACTCAATCCGCATAAAATGCCGCGAGAAAGAATATATCCAGAATAATTTATATAGCTATATAAACATAGCACATTCATAAAAAAAAATTATCCAATTGTATTTTATATATTCTATTTAGAGAATAGAATTACGATTTGATAATTTTCTTTATGCATACAGTTATGTAACAAGTTAATCTAGATAAATCCTAAATGTATAAAATTCTTGATCGTTTCGCTCAAAGAGCCGCGATCTTTTTACTCGATCCGCATAAAATGCCGCGAGTAATATTTAGAATTTTTGTAGATCGTTCCGCTCAAAAAGACGCGATCTTCTTACTCGATCGGCACAAAGTGTCGCGAATAAATGTAAAGAAATGTTTTAGATTGTACCGCTGAAAGACTCGCAATCCTTCTGTATGTACTCGTTCCGCATGTATTGTCGCGAGTATATTCATAAGTATTTAAATGTTAAAAAATTTTTTAATGCTTTGTACATTTTTTTATTTCTGTGTAAGTTTATGACGACTTTTTGAAAGTCTTAATCGCTCTCCTAACTAAAGTAAATCTTTATGTATCTTAATTTTCATCATGTAATATGCCAAATTTTTTCGATAAATGCTACAAGTTTCATGCTGAAATCAATTTGGATACTTTGTGTGTACAGCTTGTATCATGAATGGAAATAGAGTATCTAATATGCTATAATTTCCTCTCATATTAGAATAACCTGCATCAAATACTGCATTCATTAATCGAAATACAAATGAAAATTCTTCTGTAGGTACACATAGATGTCCTAATTCCTCGTCATCATTGGTCTCATATGCTCGAAAATATATTAATATTTGTCTTGCGTTGTCTGTCAGTTCGTGATTTGTATTAATAAATGAGACATGACATTGATCACAATTTGATTTTGCAACATATTTTTTAACAACAAATCCTGCAAAATATTTAATAGCAGACGCTTCTAGAGTTTTATTATTTGTATATGATGCGTCAATAACAATTTTTTTAACATTTATCGGTACATTTTGTTCATCATCATTTTCATAATCGTTAGATGCATTAATTGTTGTATTGAATGTTATTCGATGAAGAGATGTAGATGTATTCATATTTGGAAATAAAATTTCATCTTCATCATTTAAGCAATTTGAAGATTGTGTAGACTTATACAAATTTAATACTATGTTTTTTGTAACAATAATCGAAAGGCTTTTGCACTCGGATTTTGATTGTATGTTCCGCTATATGTACGTATCATGGAAAAAAGATTTTCCAACGGATCTTGATTAACTCTAGAAGTTATGAAAAATTTAATTTTCGCGTCGTGTTTTAAATCGCCTCACAATTGTAAAATAGACGTAACACTAATTTGTAATCCTTCAAAACAGGCGGTATTTTAAGACCTTTATCTGTAATAGTGCGCCACTTTCCATCATTTAATAATTGTTTTAGATCATTTTCCACATAAAGTCGAATTTCTGATAGAGTACAAGCATTTGGATCATTACAATTGCGACTTTAAAGAATCGAAACTGTTATTAAAAATTGTAAAAAATTCAGCAGTATGCATAACAGTTTCAGTATCAATTCCTCCTATTGTTTCCTGCAGTTAATAATGCAGCTGAAACTCTGAGGCTAAAAACTTGTAAAGCTAAACGGCATTTTATTCTGTCAAAATGATTAGGATTTACATGTTTTTCTGATAATTTGCAAGCCACTCTTGTCGCTTTGCCATTTTCTAATTGCCATAATAATCATACATCGTTCCATGATGCTACTTTATTGTCATCGTACATAACATTATATTTCAAGAGTTGATTTTTTATAGATTTATAAAATAGATTTATAAACATGTGGTATATCAAAAATTGCATATATTTTTTCTTGTCCATGCATAAAATAAGGACGATGTATAGAAATTTTATATTTTATAGCACTCTGATTATTAGTACTTTGATCACAAACAACACGCAATTTTAATCCTGTATCTAATACTGCTTCTATAACTTTGTCTAATGCAGATGATAAAAGAACATTATTTAAAGTGCCACCAGTTATAAGATATGCTACTGGTTGCTTCCAATTATGTAATAAACCTCGAACCATAAAAACTAAAGCACTTGTCGCGACTGCCGCGTTACATCCTAGTGATCCCAAATCCTCAAAATCTTCTATTTTTTACCGTTTTTCGTTAAAATTAAAACTTTTTTTTATTTTCATTTCATCAAAAAGTAAAACGCAATTGCGTTCGCTACTATCCATGCAATTTACTTTTGTTTTTAAACAAACATGGTACTACAAATTCCAGGCTATAAATCTATTACATTAAATCATGTTTTAATTGTACTTTCTGAAGGTAATATAAAACATTCTTCGCGCATTTTTCTATATAAACTTGGGGAAGTATAATGCATTTTTTGAGCTAATTGTTTTTCTTCGTCATTATAAGCCTCTTTTTTCTTGTAAAAAAGTTGCATTGTTAAAAATGTTAATACAAAGCCTTGAACTCGTCGAAACAAGGCGTTTAAAATATTCGTGTCTGGTAAATCATCTGTGATTATTTTTTTTCGTAAACGAGTTATTACCTTATGTTTTGTTTTAACTTTCAATCTCGATACATTAAGAAGTTTTCTTAATTTTTGTATTTTTGCATTTTGTTTTGCTACTTTTTCTTTCAAAATGCATATTTGCTTATAATGCTCGTGACATTATACGTTCTCAGTAATAAATTCCTCATCATTGAAATCGACAGGATATAGAAGGTTCTGCATTTTTTTTTAATCTTCTCTTTGGATATATCATATTTGTTGGAAAATGCCTACTACATATTCTTAACTTTCGCAATTCTATGACATTAATGAAACAAATATGTTATGCTTTTGTTTTAATAATCAAGATCTTTGTTTCAATTATACAATAATATATTTATATATACATATAGATATATATATATATATATATATATATATATATATATATATATATATATATATATGGGTCGATCTCGCGAATCGATGATTTTATTGAAAAGTTTTCGAACGAAAGTTGTATGGCTTGAAGGAGGACACATGAATGGAAATGTGGATTTGACTTTGAATGACCTTGTCAAAATCAGGTCAAGGTCATTAATGTTTTTTTTAAGTGGAATTTTTTTATTACATATTCTTGTAGTTTATCTCGAGAGCTTTCCAAAACACTATAATAAAGTTACTTTTTATTAAGTATTGGTTAAGTTATAAAGCAAGACCGATCACTGATCCAGCCAACTAATAATAAGTAATAATTAATTAATACTGTTTCCATTAAGCTTTAGAAAAATAATTTAATGTTTTAACTTCTTATTTTTCCAGGAAAAATTAATTGTTTATATATAAATGAGAACATATATATACATACACACACACACATATATATATATATATATATATACGTGGGTAGTCTGAAAAGTTTTGAGCCTAACATAGAAACATAGTATTTTTTCGGTCAAATATAGTTTTATTTTTCAACATAATCTCCTTTTAAGTCGATACACTTTTCCCATCGATACTCTAACCTTTTTAACACCTCCGAATAGTAGTTGGCGTCTTGCTCCGCAAAATAACGTTTACGTATGCGATGACCTCCTCGTTCGATGAAAATCTCTCTGCCCTCCAAGCGAAACTTTAAGTTTAGAAAACAGGAAAAAGTCGCTGGGGGCCAGATCTGGTGAATATGGTGGGTGGTCAACCAATTCGAAGTGCAGTTCGTGAATTTTGGCCATGGCGACCACCGAAGTGTGAACAGGTGCGTTGTCTTGATGGAACAATACTTTCTTCTTCTTCAAATGCGGCCGTTTTTTTGCAATTTCTGCCTTCAGCTTATCAAGTAATGATGCGCTCCCGTTATTGTTTTATCTTTTTCAAGATAGTCGATACACACAATTCCGTGACTATCCCAAAAATCAGTCGCCATTACTTTCCCAGCTGATGGAACCGTCTTCACCTTTTTCGGAGCAGGTTCATCCTTTGCAGTCCACTGTTTTGACTGTTCTTTTGTCTCTGGTGTCACGTCTGTCGCGTCAGAATAAATAAATTAATTAATAATTTTATTTCCTATTGTAAAAGTATTACTCTTTTCAATTTTACAATTATAAATCTTTATAACGTGAAGCAGGGAATAGACGTGGTACGTCCCTAGGCTACCGCGAGCCCCACCATGGCGATCCTCTGGCCTCTCACGCGTAGCACGTCTCGCCTGTGACGTAACAACAAATTGGTGACAGCGGTGGGATAGATACATTTTTGGGTATTCCACCACGCCACTTATCGAACCCGGTAGACCGCTCCCGTCGGTTCGATTAAATTTCGTATCCGAATGAGTCGTAATATTATTATAAATCGGACGATAATCGTCATCACCAATATTTCGCGCGCGTAGAAGAAGCAGTTATTTCTCACTTTAATTATTAATGCAACGGACACCTGTCAAGCCCGCGAAAAATATCGATATGAATACGCGACAAGGCCCAAGGAAACCTCTTTCGGAAGAGGAGCTGGAGCGTGTTCGCGTTGCGCAGGAAGAAACCAGCGCAAAATTACAAGCCGATTCGGAGGCCCTGGTTCGCGAACGAGCAGAATGCCAAGCGGAACTCCGCGCATTGCGTAAAGAGAGGTGCGAAGCCGAAAACAGTAACACGATGCTCCGCGAAATGATGGAAGCTCTTACCATTTTACGAGGCGATTTCAATTCATTACGACGAGAAGTAGATACACGCCTGCAGTGAACCTGCAGAATGCCCGTCGGGGCAACGTTTTTCAGAACCGCCCGTATTAATAAGCGAGTTGAATGATTCGATATCTGAGCTTCCACCTGCTCCTAAAACGTACCGAGAGGCGACCGAATTTGTACCATATTTCGATGGATATAATATTCCCCTCTCGAAATTCTTAAGCGCATGCCGTCAAGCCCGCGATATACTTCCCGCTAATTACGAAAAATCGCTGACGCGTCTTTTGATAGCAAAACTTCGCGGCCGAGCGCATTCGGCAGTAGCAGACGAGCCGTGCGATTCGGTAACTCAATTATCCGACCTTTTGGTAGGAGCGTTTGGGTCATTTAAAACAGTCGCACAGTACAGGGGAGAATTAACCGCGATCCACTTGGGAGCTCGTGAACATATTCTCGATTACATAGATCGCGTCAAAGAATTACGTGCGGCCATCCGAGACGGAGAACGTCGCGCTCGAGGCTTTCTCGATAATCAGACAACAAGGGAGATTGATGACCTCACCGCTCAGAGTTTTTGTGAGGGACTCCCAACAGTATACAGATTACAGCTCAAGCCCGAGCATTACCATTGTCCGTCCGATGCTTTTGCCGCCGCTAAGGCAATCGCCAAGAGGGAAGAATTAGAAAAACAACGATATGGTAATCGGCCGGACGGAAGGCTTGATAGCACTCGTTTATCGCCGATACCGCGACAAACATCCGGACACTACACTTCCCGTTTAGAAAAACAACGATATGATAACCGACCGGACAACAGATTAGACAGCGCCCGCATATCTCCGATACCGCGACAAACATCCGGGCACTACACTTCCCGTACACAGCAAGATAACGCGCAACGATATCCGGACCCACCGCGTCGCGGAGAAAACAATTCCAGAAGGGCGTATGCGGATACTCCGCCCGTGATATCACTCTAATACAAATAATCCCTACACTAACCGCGCCGCCCGCCCGACGTATGCCGAAAGGACTGGCTCGTTTCAGCGAAGTAACGAGAATTCGCGCGTCATTGAAAATCAACGACAAACTAAATGGTGCAGATACTGTAAAAACCCAGGACACGAAATCGACGAGTGTAGAAAAAGGCAATATTATAACGAACGCCAGTCGGGAAACGCGAACGATTCGCCCCGCAGACAGGACGCGGCAAGGGTGGATCAGCCGCGACCAACGCGTCCAATAAATTTAATAAATCCGACGGAAAATATAACAAGCGAGAACAATCAAAAGTCAGAATAGCTACTTTAAACCCTAACGAATTCAGTCACGCGCCAACAGTAAGCATATCTATCGACGGGTTGTTACCCCGCGTAAGATTTATGGTAGACACCAGGGCCGCCCCCAATTTAATAAAGAAACGTAATGTACGAGATGAAACAGAAGTAATGAAACATGACCTGCTATTCCTTAGTGGCATAACAGAAGGTACCATCCCCACTTTGGGGTCAATCAATACGACATTTCTCGGAAACAAAATTAAATTACATCTTGTGCCAAACGACTTTCCAATAGAGCAGGAAGGGATCCTAGGATCCGAATTCCTACGCGATAACGCCACGATAGACTTCGCAAAGAAAGTCGTAATATGGCAAGGGATCCCCTTGCCATTTTCGCAACACGAATCGATAGTAATCCCAGCGCGATCCCGCGCTGCCTTCTATGTAAACATTTTAAATCATGATATGCAAATAGGCTATGTCCCTCGCATCGCGACAGAACCGGAAATATATATAGGCGAGGCAATTGTTACAAATCGTTGTGGCAGAGCCTACCTCCACGCGATTAATACGGGAAATACAGACTGCGAAGTGCCGGCCCCTACAGTCGAGTTACAAGCTATCGAAGTATTGTCTAACAAACGCGCGGAGGAAGTTAGACCCACCGCGCGGCGCTCCCAAATCAATTCAGTAGAAGCCACGAATTTCAATGATAGAATTGCCAATATCGAGAAACTACTCCGTCTAGAACATTTAAACGAATTTGAAGCAAGCCATGTCAAAGGCTTAATAAAAAACAACGTAGATCTTTTCCAAGTGCCAGGAGACTCTTTAGATCACACAGACGTATGTTCACACCGCATAGTTACCCGCGATGAACAACCGATAAACACTAAGCAGTATCGCTATCCTCCTATCCACAAGGAAGAAATTACGCGACAAGTCGATAAACTTTTGGCAAACGATGTAATTACACCTTCGAAATCTCCTTACAATTCTCCCTTGTGGATAGTGCCCAAAAAATCAGACTCCAAAGGCAATAAGCAATGGAGGATGGTTATCGATTTTAGAGCGTTAAATGAAAAAACTATAGGGGACGCGTACCCCTTGCCTAACATCGAAGAAATATTAGACCAATTAGGCAGCGCTAAATACTTTAGTATATTTGATTTGGCGTCCGGTTTCCACCAGATTCCCATGCACGAAGCCGACGCACCGAAAACAGCCTTTTCTACGCCCTATGGGCACTATCACTTTAAACGAATGCCGTTTGATTTAAAAAACGCTCCCGCGACTTTCCAAAGGCTTATGGATCAAGTGCTGACCGGACTCCAAGGTGTAGAATTATTTGTTTATCTCGACGACATCGTGATATATGCTAGTTCCCTGAAGGAACACGAAGCCAAATTTAATAAGTTGGCGAACAGACTGCGAACCGCGAAACTGCGATTACAGCCAGACAAGTGTGAATTCTTGCGGAAGGAGGTGACATATCTTGGACATGTAATCACAAAGGACGGGGTACGTCCTGACTCCGAGAAAACAAAGGCGGTAGAAAGATTTCCGCGGCCAGCCAGCGTTAAAAACATTAAACAATTCCTAGGGCTTGCTGGCTATTACAGGCGATTTATCCCTGACTTTTCTAAGGTAGCGAAACCGCTCACTCAATTGTTGAAGAAAGACACACCTTTCCAATGGCTGGAATCGCAGGAACGTGCTTTTGATTATTTAAAAACAGCCCTGTGTACCGAACCGTTGTTACAATACCCTGATTTCACGCGCCCGTTCATTGTCACGACCGATGCTTCCAAAAGCGCTGTAGGAGGCGTACTCAGTCAAGGCGAAATAGGAAAAGATCTACCTATAGCTTATGCATCGCGAATACTGAATACCGCCGAACAGAATTATTCAACTATCGAGAAGGAGTTGTTGGCAATAGTATACTGCGTAAATCATTTCCGCCCTTACTTATATGGGCAAAAGTTTAAATTAGTCACTGATCATAAACCATTGACCTGGCTTCATTCGGTAAAAGATCCGACCTCGCGTTTGATTCGATGGCGTCTTAAATTAGCTGAATATGAATACGAGGTAATCTATAAAGCAGGAAAGATAAATGCCAACGCTGACGCGCTCTCCCGTAACTCGATTCTCCCAGTTCGACCGCAGAAACATGCGACCCCGCTCAACGACGATTCAGACGAATCCCTCTTCAGTAACATAAACAAAGATAACTCTCAAAAGTCGAACGGATCACATGCCGACATTCCACTGAGCGATAAAGAGAGCACGGAACTAGATTCAGACAATGACGACCATGACGAGACAGGCTCCGACGATGACTCCGAAGACGAACCGCTGGTAGACAGAGTCAATACCCCCTTCGAACTTAAGAGACGATTTCTAAACGAAACAAACGAACGATTGTCATGGAGAAAAGATAATTTGGCGATATTCGTTTCACAAACCGGTGACCCCCTAGACAAAGGAGCACTCGATCTAAAGGAAAATAACAGATATCCCTCCATGGATAAATTATCGATAGGAAAAGTAAAAGTAATACGTGACAAAAAACGTTACATAATCGCCATGGTAATTGAACAAGGAAGGGGAATCTCTGCGCTAACAGAGATGCAAGCCCTCCGAACTGCAATAGGCTCGTTAGTTGATGCAACTCGAGAATTAGACTTAGCGACATTATCGATTTGTAAAAGTAGTGTAGGCACGATAGAATGGCGAACGATATATAGAATGCTCAGGGATACTTTCTGGGACGAAGGAACGAAAATCACAATTTGCAATAACTCAACCAGTATACCTGATAACGAAAACCGCGACGAGATAATTAGAGAGTGCCACGCCTCTGCAATGGGCGGACATAAAGGCATAACTAAAACGTATAATCGACTAAAAACGCGATACCACTGGCCCGGCATGAAACGAGATATACAGAACGTAATAAATAACTGTCGGGAATGCCATATAAAGAAACTAGTCCGAATAAAACCAAGACAACCAATGATTCTAACAGATACACCCGATAGGGCGTTCGATAAGGTTTCTATGGATATTATGGGACCATTACCGACAACCTCCGCCGGAAATCTCTTATATTTTAACTATTCAAGATCTGTTGACAAAATATTCAATAGCTGTTAACCGGCTAATAAATAACGCCACCAACCATCGCAGCGTAACACTGGCAGGACAGGCCTTCACTGATGGTCGCTGTGCAGGCACGCAATATACGGACGGCTACGGAAATTGGGAGAACGTTGTGGTGCAAGCCGCCGTCGAAATAACTCTACGCACATTCACGATGCCTTTTAAAAGATCGATAAGTAAAGTAAATCTGCCTTCAGGAACCCAGTGTCCATCAGCGCAAGGAGGCTGCAATGACTGGGACGGCACGGAGACATTTTGGAATCTCCCCTACACAGATGGTTGCCATTTCAACAAGTACGATATCTTATACGAGAGTACAGCAACGAAATTATCACCAAAGAAATACGAGCAAGCACCCGAAATATATACAGTGACCACCAAGGATACCACCTTCGCATTAGCCAAAACTACAGAGACAAATTTTTGCGGATACAAGTTATACCACACGGAACACCCCAAGCTACTCATTTTCGAGACGCAGCCTGGAAGATCCTTCCAGTCTAAAATCAAAACCTCTGTAGACAATTTAGATATCTTCTCATATGTTAACTCTAAGTTTGTATACGTAGAGAAGCATATTAAAACACAATTAACACGATTGTACAAGGATATAATGGAGCAAAAATGTGCCCTAGAGAAACAAATCCTGCAAAACGTCCTTTCGCTATCCAGCATCGCTCCAGACGAAATGGCATTCAGAATCATGAAATCACCGGGATACACTGCAGTCACTGCCGGTGAAGTTATTCATATAATAAAATGCATACCGGTGGATTGTAAACTACGACGCACTGACAATTGCTACAACGAACTCCCAGTGACTTATCGAAATCACTCACTATACCTACAACCGAGATCACGTATCCTCTCGAAGACGGGCACAGCCAAAGACTGCAACGAGTTGCTACCCAACCTCTACAAGATTGATACCACCTAGTACAGATTGACAGGTAGTATAACGGAATCGCTACCCCCACCAACCATACAACCACTCACCAAACCTTCGTGGAAGTATGTGAGCCCTGATGCACTAGCCACCAGCGGGATCTACACACCTGAAGACCTGGATCGACTCAGGGATCATATTATGTTTCCTGTAGAAAAACCCTCGATGCTTAATACAATTGCGCGTGGCGCAATGGGCCGAGAAATACCCAAGGGATCTGTAGCAATGCTTAACCTCTTGGACGAAGCCTCACTAGACCATATCGCAGAGAACGCAGGCAGAAAACTCTGGGATGGCTTCATCACGTTTGGATCGGCAAGCGCTGGTGTCTTGGCATTATTCATAATTGGCAGAACTATTAAATTGTTAATGGACACAATAATCCATGGTTATGCTCTACACTCGATCTATGGCTGGAGTATCCATTTAATCGGAGCTATCTGGTCATCGGTAACTCACCTCCTGCTATTCCTGGGAAAATCCAGTAAGACTAAGGTAACGAACGAGGAAGAAAGACGGCAAGAAGAAGCATCAGCGCCGGCCCCTCAAGAAAAGGATAGTGAAGTGAAAATAGTGCCGGAACAATCGTATACAGAATTGCGAAAATATCTCCACGAAAACGAACGAATGTAAGAAATACTAAGTTAAGCGTTATTATAAAGTAATCCAAAAATTGTATCTCCTAAATCCTTAGCATCTTAGCTAGATCATCTGATCATTTATGATATATCTTTATACCTTTTGTACTTAAGATTAAGATGAGAAATGTCGGTCGAGTGCCTCCATTTTTATTATAAGGGGGGGGTGTCACGTCTGTCGCGTCAGAATAAATAAATTAATTAATAATTTTATTTCCTATTGTAAAAGTATTACTCTTTTCAATTTTACAATGATAAATCTTTATAACGTGAAGCAGGGAACAGACGTGGTACGTCCCTAGGCTACCGCGAGCCCCACCATGGCGATCCTCTGGCCTCCCACGCGTAGCACGTCTCGCCTGTGACGTAACACTGGAGTGTAGTGATGGATCCAAGTTTCATCTACAGTTATGAATCGACGCAAAAAATCTGACTCGTTTTGCTTGAACCGCTCCAACAGGGCCTTGGAAATGTTCATTCGAATTCGTTTTTGGTCCAAAATGAGCAAGCGCAGCACCCAATGCGCGGATAGCTTGCGCATATCCAATTCTTCAGTCAATATATGACAAACGCGTTCTTTTGATATGCCCATAGCCTCTGCTATCTCTTTAACCTTGATTCGACGGTCGTTTAGTACCATTTGGTGAACATTTTTGTTATCAGCGGTGGTCGCAGTTTTTGGCCGTCCCAAATGCTCATCATCAGCCAAGCTGGTACGACCACGTTTAAATTCAGCTGCTCATCTTTTTACGGTGGCAAATGATAGGGCAGAGTCCCCGTAAACAGCGTCCAATTCGATTTTAATTTGCGCAGGCGTATTGCCTTTCAAATAAGAATTTAATCACGGCATGATATTCAATTTTTTTCATTTTTACAAAAACACTGACATTGACTGACACAAACGACTGTCAAACAACAACTGAGCGTCCAAAATGGCTGAAATTTTCACAAAAGTCTTTCAAAGCATATACTATTGTAGTACTAGAATGGTTTTGACGAGTAACGTTATCTTCATGTTAAGGCTTAAAACTTTTCAGATTACCCTCGTATACATATAATTGTATATAAAATATATTTATACGTATATTTTTCTTATTATATAATTTCACTTATCTACAAAAAAATAATAATAGGATAAAAAAATAATTAAAAAGTCTTCATTAATTTATCTACGGAACCGTCGATAATATCAACATTCTTCAATTACCCCCGGGTCCTCGGGGCCCCTTTAGTGGTGATGAAAATTTATCCACGGTTGTCGGTCTTTAATAGTATCTCGTCGGTGGCGAAACTAATGGCATACACCAATAAATGTGATGTCATCCGTTCTAAGTCCCCGAATATGCAGAGTAAGCTTTCTGGAAAGTTGCGTTCTTACTTGGCTAAGATGAAACTAGTTGCCGAGGAGTTCATTGCACGTGCTGAGGCGAAGAGTGACGATGAAAAATTGAGACAGTCGATGGTCAATTTAAAATAACGTGTGAGATCAGAATTCTCAAAGATGAGATTCAAAGGTTAAAGGAGGAGGGCGTATCCCGTTTGGACACGAAATTATTGGACACGATTCGATTGGACACTGCAGGATTGGACACCATATTATTGGACACCGCACTATAGGTTTTGGGACGAGAAAAATAATTATGTCGGTTTTTCACGAATGGATGCTATGCAAACATGGAAACTTGACATTTCGGCAAAGCAAATACTTACTGGCCATGGATGTTTCAGCGTATACTTACTAAGGAGACTAAGAAAATACTCTGTTGATAACTACATATCTGAGTTGTGCTAGTTCAGCACGAGTCACCACAATCTTCGGTTTCGTTAGTACAACGATATGAAGGGCACTTTACTCTTGAACGCGGCCCTTCGCGCACGTACTTTATGTTAAAACTTCAGATTTGTAATTATTCGATGTTGATAACACTACAAATCTGAATTATGTTAGCTCAGCACAAGTCAACACAATATTCGATTTCGTTCAGTATAATGATATAAAGGGCCCTTTAATGTATATCTTCACGTCTAAATTCTGTGTTTGTAATTCGGGTTTATAATCTGAATTAGGTGTGTTATCTAACGGAATGGAAATAATTTAAATTATTTAATTCTAAGACCTCTCTTTGTTGTGCACTTGTATGCACATAAGCCGTTCAACCGTAATAAGGATCATCGGAACAGGTTTTTATGTTTGTTGTATATGTAAATGGGTAATTTTGTATGAAATAATGCAGTAGGAGAAATTCGATGCTTAACTATTTATTTAATACTTATGGATACAATTCACTCTTTATTAGCACGCTTACTTCCATATTCTTGTTCCTTTTTCTCTCTCTCTCTCTCCCGTGTACATCGTACACGTTACGCGCATGCTTACAAGGAGGAAAGTATATTTAGAGTACATTTACATATCAACGTTTTTATTTTTTTGTTTCTTCTGAGTTATAAATTTTTTTATTTACTTTTAATTTAAATTTATTTTGTTTTTTTTCTTATTTTTGGTTCTTTTATTTTTTTAATTTGATTTTTATAATTTTTTGTCTTAATTTTTAACTTTTTCTTTCTTGATTTTATTTTTATATAAAATAAAAGATACAAAAATTTTAAATTTAAACACTAATAAGTATTAAATAAAATATTGAGAAAAAGTATTAAAATAAAATTCTTAAGTAATGTTAAATTCTTAAGTAATGTTAAAATAAAATAAAAAAGTGTTAAAATAAAATTCTTAATGTTAAAATAAATTTTTTTTTCTTTTTGTTGTATTAAAATATTGATTAAAAAAATTTATTTTTGCTTTTTTATAAGATTTATTTTTATATATATTTTGTTTAAGTTATTTTTGTGTATAAACTAGCTGGTAAGATAACTGGATTTATAGTATTATTTTCTGTAACAGATGGACATTCTTTCAACATGTCGTCGAAAAGAGTCCATTTGCCTCCATGTAAAATAAGCTGCATAATGTCCAATTGAGTTTACATTTCACCGTTATATTACAATCCAGTTATAATGTATAACTCCAATTAAAGAAAATGATGAATTATCAAGTGTGATTATTTTTCATTCAATTAATAAATGTGAATAATATGTTGTTTTTACCCTAACATCTCTTCCACATTGTGTACATTTTTTTATAATTATTGGTTATATACTTATGTATTATACTTATGTATTGTGTTATAATTTGAGCAATAGCGTCATAGCTATGTAATTTTATCGTTCCAAAATCCAGATTAAAAAGAGTTAGATTTCTTTTTGTTTCTTTTTGCCAGTTGTTACAATCCTTTAATAATGTATATAACGGTCTCGCTTTCCCGCGCGGAGAGCGGTCAGTCGGTTGCCAGGAGGGGAAGCGAGGACGTTGGAGACAGAAAGGCGTTAGTAACTCGTTAGACGAAAATTATAACCAATAACGATGTTTATTTAATTAATAGGGGTGCGATGGAATGCACCGAGACTTCGCGTAAATGTTTGTGGCTGTGAACGGGCGAGACGGCGATCGGCGCGTGGATAGCGCGTAAATATAATACAATATAAGAGATCGCTCGGGCGGTCGACGCGATACTGATCGCGGCGCGCAGTTCGGTGGCGCGGGACGCGCGCGGCGGCGGCGGTGTCGCACGTGTTCGGTCGCGGGCCTTTAAATCGGCGTGGATTTAAACGCGTGTCGCGATGTTGTCGCGAGGATGGAGATTTCGCGAATTCGGCGGATCGTTGAGATCGGAGAACGGGTGAGCCCGTTCCCTGCCGAGAGTGCTCGGCTGACGAGGGGTGCGCCCCTCGTCTGTCTGTTTGAATGCCGAGTGAACTCGGCCAGCCGGGGAGGGCCCCAGCTGCGTGCGGAGAAGAAGGTGGCGGTGCCGAGTGTACTCGGCCGACCAGGGTGTACCCTGGTGCTCGGAGAGGTAGTATCGGGGAGAACCCCGATACTCGGCGGTGAATTCTCGGAACGGCAGAGTCGGGTCGAGCGAACTCGACGCGCTGGGAGACCCCAGCAACTCTCGGCTTGCCGTGCGAGCTACGGAGACGGCGTTCGGCCAGGCCAAGCGAACTTGGCGCGTTGGGGAGAACCCCAACAAATCTCAGGCTTTCTACCGGTGGCGGAAGATCGTTTCCTCGAGGCGAGCTCTCGGAACAGGAATGATCGGAGCGTGAGTGTGAGATCGGATCGTGAGTATGAGATCGGATGATTTCTCTGCGGAGAGTGATGCCTTTTTATACCCGAGATCGACCTCGGTATTTTCGGTCGGATCGGTCGGATTGGTCGATCTCGGGGTTAGCATCCCTCTCCCCAGGAACGAAAAAAAGGATCGGGGGATGATGGGTTTTCTGGTAGGGAAGGAGTTCGGTGGGAAGGTAATCGGTGCGGCGCGGGGTGGTTACGCGCTTGTGGACGCGGTCGTGGCGCGGTGCGGGACGCTCGCTCGATTGCGTGGCGCGGCGTCGGTGCGGCGCGGGACGCGTTCGCGCTCGGTGGCGCGACGCTTGGCGCGGTGCGGGGAAATATCACGAAAACACGTATGTTTTCGTGGTATTCTCCGACGTTTCGGAGTTCGCGTATTTATAATGATTATAAATGAGGCATTGCTGCCTCTTTGCGGCCACTGCCGCACTCCGCCTGGTGTTCGGCGGTCCCCGACTGATGGTCGGTCGGGGGAAATTCGGAGGAGGAACGGAGCGGAAGAATGCGCTCCGTTATATGTATAACTCGATTTTTTGTTAAAAAAGTTCGCATAGGTTACAAACATTTAATATTGCACCTATTGTTACGACATTACACGCTTTTTTGCTGAAAAAATATTCTATTTTACGCAGTAGTGTTGCGCGTTGTCTATAAATTGATTGCCCTTTATCTATGAAATTAAAAATAATCTGAAAAAAAGATATAAATAAAATAATCAACAGACACATAAACAAGACAAGGAAGTCAGGCGCATAAGTATCATATGACGAGACAAATCCTTTCCATCCTGTCATATATAAAAAAAAAACAACCGATCGCATCGGGAGAGGTCTGAAGAAATACAACATCCGAACTATCTTTAGATCTCTTAAGAAAATAGGACAAATCTTGAGAAATTTTAAAGACTAAAAATCCCCACTCAGTTCAGCAGAAGTATAAAATACCTTGCTCATACGGAAAAGTATACATTGGGGACCGAGAGAATGGTCAGCGTAGGCATAAAGGAACATCAACGCGAGGTCAGATTAAAACACGTCACACAGTCAGCATTATCAGAATATAACATTGAAACAGGACATCAAACATTATTTGATAAAATAACCATAATTGCTACGACTACCTCGTATTTCCCAAGGAAAGAGGCTACAGAGATTTAAAGAGGCTACAAAGAGGCTATAGAGATTTAAAAACATCATGACAACCTGAATAGAGATAATACAATGTAAGAGATATATGGAAAACTATCCTCCCGATTGACCGAAAGTGACTTGCCCCATATACTTCCTTCCTCTCTCTTCTCGTAATAGTTTTAGCTAATCTCTTTCCCCCCTTTTTCTCTACGCTTACCCTCCTTTCATATAACGTATATCCATCGGATTCCATCGGAAAAGCAGTATCAGGCTGCTCCTCGCCCTGATGAAGTGTAATGTTCACGAAACGTTGGCATTCAACAATGTATAACAATGTATAAATGACACGGATAATACCCGTAAATATTATATATTAACTTTTTTGAATAAACTGAAATATCTCTGATGTAGCATTTGCGAGAGTATTATAAAATGTTATGTGCGTGCATGCAGTGACAAATAACTGGACAATACTATCAAATCCACATGTTTATAATCTTATCTTTTCCGCCTTTTAGTGAATCACAAAGATTTCTATTTTATAAGAGAGCGATATTAATCTTTTTTCTTTTGCAAACTCCTATAAAATCGGGTCGTAATTGGAAATATATTCTTTTAATTGTTGTTTCTTTGTTGTTTTTGTTTCGTCAATTGTTCATCATTTAGATCGAAGTAATCGTTTTCTGATTTATCACTCAATACCGTGTTATATTTATAATTTTCTTTTTCATTCATATTTGAAACATTAATTTGTATTGTCTATGAAGTTTCGTTATACGTTAGTAATGTCTTTATCTGTTTGTACATCTTCGTTATACATTGTGTGTGTAAATTGAACATCGGTGCATGTGAGATTTTGTTATGATTGTAGTGTGCATGAGATGATATCTAAATCTTTTCCAGTTACTTTATTTTTTTCTTCAATATTTTTTGTATTTTTAAATGTATTTTTAGTTTCAAATATTTGTTCTGCTATTGCAAGCTTTGCTGGGCCAGAAAATGATCGTAGATGCAAAGTTATAAATTTGTCGACTCGCATCGAACGCGAAATATTTTTTAAAAGTAGATCATTAGCAATCATTAAATTCTGTCTCCACTGTAGAAGACGTCACAATTGTCGAACCATAATTAAAAATGAATACCATCGCATTTGAACAATGAAAAATATAATAGCAGAGATATTATTCGCTTTCCTTTTCCTATCGAATAATATGGATTTATATTACATCGCAGTGTAACGGTACGTCCCTGCGCGCTCGGATTTTTGTCGCTAGGCACGGACGCGGAGACGTGCGCTCGGTGTTCGCTCGTCGGATGCCGGGTTCGTATCGATGTGCGCGTTGCCAGGCAACCGGGTCCGCGCGTGTGCGTTGCTAGGCAACCGTTGACGCTAGCCGTGATACGTGGGGCGGACGTCGCGGGAAAGTCTGAGAACGCTCCGACTTTCGAGATGAGATGGAGTGACAATACTGAGAACTCTCGATATTGTCGGGAGGACGAAAATCTGAGAACCCTCCGATTTTCCCCAGACGGGAGATGCAAGAATATCGAGAACGCTCGGTATTCGTTGCGAGGGCGAGAAAGCTGAGAACACTCCGAATTCTCGAGAAAGGATAGAACAGGAATACGGAGAACGCTCGGTATTCGCTGAGAGAATCTTCTCTCGCTGTTCTGGTCGGAACGGTTGTCGGTGTTGGACAGGTCGGAGGAGCGGGCAGGACTGGTCTCGTCTTAAAATTCGTCGGGTATTTATACCCCTATCCGCGCCACGTGTCACCGTTTAGTTTGTTAGCGTTTGTTAATGTAACAATAGCTGTCACGTTGTCGCTGTGTGACAACTCGTCGGCGCGCGTGTGTCAGTCGGTCGCGGTCGGGAGTATTCGGGCGGCCTCGGATGGCGCGGGCCGCATTTGCGCGCGCTAGTAACAGAGCATCTTTTGGATGCTCTGTTACATCTCCCCCCTTCGTTAACTTAAATGTTCCTATTTCGGGCATCACACCTCCCGCTTGTAATGGCACTCACCCTGCCTGTTGAAACGCAGTACAAATTTACGCGCTCCTACGCGCGCCTTGTACAAACGGGAGATGTGAGCCGCGAAATAGGGCACTCTTATACAGATCCCGTCGGCTACAATCACCTCGATCGGCGGCAGTCCTGCTGGTCCGAATGAGGGCATCGTCGGTCGGTTGGTGGGCGGGGATGCTGCCTCGGCCGGGACGTGAGGAACGCTGCCGCTCTCGATGGCCGCGGGTATGGATCTCGGTCGTTTGTCTGCGGATGAGCTGGCTGGTAGGAAGCGGTGATCCCGCGCTGCGACCGTGGCGGTGGAGACGGTTGGATTTTCACAGGCGTTGGAATGGTGGTCCCGCGCTGCGACCATGGCGGTGGATACGGTCGGATTTTTGTAGGCGTTGGAACGGTGGTCCCGCGCTGCGACCGTGGCGGTGGATACGGTCGGCTTGGTATCGGTGGTGGTTTTGACAATGGGCCGCGCCGACGGAAATCCTCCTTCGTCATCGGACAGGTCCGATAGGCTGCCGAAGAGTTCGGCTAATTTTGCCGCGCACCGGTTGGCCGGAGAGACGGTATACTTTTTACCTCCTCTGGGCGGTGGTGGTGGCGGCGTCTGGAGCAGACCTTGAAGCTTCCGCTCATTGCTCGCGGTGGATCGCTGTACCCTCGTGCCCACAGCCGGAACCACTCGTATCGGGTGGCGGACGGTGGTGATGCTCCGAACGGTCGGCTTGGCGGCTGGTTTGACCGTCGTAGTGGCGGGTCGGTAGCGATGCCCGGATTCCTCGGCGATGGTTGCGAGTCGTTCCCAGAGGATCTCGAACTCAGGATCGTAGCGTGTTGAAGTATGCCGTTGATCTGCCATGCTTGCTGATGTGGACTTTTCCTCGGAAATCCCGCATATTTATACCCCTTTCAGGGTATAAAAAGTTTACCCCGCTCGGGGACGGAGCAATTCGTGGCTTTGCGTGATTCGTCAGATTTTTCATGTTTTCTGGTAAACTTGCTTTGTTTAAACGGTCTTAGTTGTCGGTCTCGTCGGTTTCGTCGGTTTTGTTTACGTCGTTGTCCGGAGTCGGCTTTAAGTCATGTATGTGTATATGTCGATGCCACTTTCCCCGGTCGTCGCGCAAGTCAAAGATTACCGGCGATATTATTTTGCGTACGGTTAACGGTCCGGTGTATGTCGGCGCTAATTTTGCCGCGACGGCCTCGTTTTTATTAGATAGGATGTGCACGCGCCTCCACACCTTGTCTCCGACGACGGGTTTCCATGCGCGGTGTTGCATGTCGTAATATTTCGCCTGCCTCTGAAATGCCTGCGCGAGGTTGGCGCGGACGACCTCATATGCTTCCCGGAGGATGCGGCAATTCGTCTCGGGTGGCGATACGATGATGTCGCGTTGATCCGCGGGGAGGGGACTGTTTATCTCTCGCCCATAATTTAAAAACGCCGGGCTATACCCGGTGGCTTCATGCCACGCCGTGTTATAGGCGAACTGTAACGTCTCAAGGTTTCGGTCCCGACGATGATCGTGATTCACATATTGGCGGATCATGGTTTTGACGGTTTTGTTTGTTCGTTCCACCGGGTTGCATTGGGGCGTGTACGCGGGGGAGGTGCGGTGCGAAATATTAAACGTTTCTAACATCTTTCTAAATTGGCCGGAGATAAATTGTCGCCCGTTGTCGGAGACGAGAGTGCGTGGACATCCGTGTCGGTATATGACTTTCGACGACTTGCGCGGCGGCGGTGACACGGCGGAGTGGTTGTAATTCCACCCATTTTGTGAAACGGTCCTGCATCACTAGCAGCCACGAATGCCCATTTACCGAGCGGGGTAACGGTCCTATTAGATCGATCGTTATTTGTTCCCACGGATAAGACACGGGGGCCGTGTGTAAAAAGCCGACGGGTCGGTTTTGCAAGGATTTATGCGCGAGGCAATTTTTGCAATTTCAAACGTACCAGGCGGTGTCAGAAAACATGCCAGGCCAGTAGTATAATCGCGCAGCACGAGCGATCGTTTTGGCGATACCAAGGTGGCCGGCTGTCGGTTCATCATGCAACCGTCGCAGTATTTCGGTACGTTTTTCTCGCGGCATGCATTCCTTCCATTGTTCGTCGGCCGGGACCTCGCGAAAGTCGGTTGAATGTAGGAAATGGCGGTACAGCTTCCCGTTCTCGATCCGATATTCGGGGAAATCGGCAGGTCTTTCCTTCACCCGGTGGAATTGCCGCTTATACCAAGGGCATGGGCTTCCTTGGCGAGTGGAATGAACGGGCGTCTGTCAGGAAAGTGCGTCGGCCACGCGGTTCAACTGCCCCTTCCGATATTTGATATCGAAGGTGTATTGCTGGAGCTCGAGCGCCCAGCGGCCTAATCGTCCCGTCGGAGACTCCAGGCGTTGCAGCCATCGGAGGGCCTGGTGATCGGTTATCACCGTAAATTTATAGCCCTCCAGATAGCCGCGCAGATGTCGGATTCCCCACACGACCGTTAAACATTCGAGCTCGGTCGCGCTGTAATTTCGCTCGGCCCCGTTGAGCGTTCGACTAGCGTATGCGACTACGCGTTCGCCCTCCTCCAGGTATTGTGTCAAGACCGCCCCGAGTCCGTGAGTGCTTGCGTCGGTCTGTAGTATGAACCGCCGATTAAAATCCGGGCAGGCGAGAACTGGGGCGGTAGTGAGTGCCATTTTTAGTTTGCGGAATGATTTCTCTTCCGCTGCTCCCCATTGCCATTTGATGCCCTTTTTTGTTAATGTGGTCAGTGGGGCGGCGGTGGTGGAAAAGTTCGGTATGAACCTTCTGTACCAAGAGGCCACTCCCACGAATTGTCGAATCTGTTTGACATTGGTAGGTGCGGACCATTGGGCGATGGCTTTAATTTTGTCGGGATCGGTCTGGATGCCGCGGCGGTTAATTACATGACCGAGGTATTTAAGCTCGGTAAGGCAGAAATGGCACTTTTCGGGATTTAACCGGAGGCGGGCGTCGCGCAGTCGGTGGAAAACTTCTGCGAGATGTATTAGATGTGATTCGAAAGACGGGCTGGTGTCACGTCCCAGCGCCGAGAGTACCTCTAATCATGTTCAGTATAAATTTTTCAAAATTTTTAATTATTTATGACTAATTGTATTAGGATACAGCACCGTCAAATCTTTCCTATACATTTAATAAAAGAATATACCGCTTAAAATTATTTAAAGGTTTATACAAAATGGCCGCTCCTTACCACAACCTTATGGCGCTACTACAGCCTTAATGTTCCTAGTAAATTTTCCCTAGAACCTCACTAACAAAAAACAGAACACACCGAAATCACTTTTCCGGACTGTTCAGTAAAGTAATAAAGAAAATAAAGCTTAATATCGCATTCTTATCTAAGCATTTCAATATTAACAACAAAATCTTAACAAATTAATATAAAATAGTAAATAATAAATAAAAGCAAATGTAGGAAATATAACCTCGCTCACGTAATGCACAAAAACTATAACAAAATAATTATCGGTACATTGTAATATTTTTATTAACAATTAATAAACAAAATCATATAATTATATAAATAACAAAATACCAACAAATTTCTTTATATCGTCAAATATAACTTCAGAAACTAAGAAATCCTTGTATATCAAACCTTTCACTTTTGTTCCATTTTAATAATAAATATAAAAGTTAATAACAAAATTAATAACAATAGAAAAGATGTGAATAAGGAATGTGAATAAAAGTCATAATGACAATATAACAAAATCCATGACGAAACATTTATTCAACAGTTCATCTGAAACATATCCTTATTTCAAGGATAAATTTTGTTGATGTCCTTATATGGATATATTTTTCTTGTATAAATACATTCTCCATCAAAAATTCTTTCGAAAACGTAAATACAGTTTGTAGCTACGATTCTTAATTCTCAAGATATAAACAAAATTAAGGGTATATGAAAGCACACACACACACATATATACATACATATATACATATATACGTACATACATTTCCTTATAAGATATAGTTTTTTTTATGAAATTATATAAACAACCCCGATAGAAACATATTTTATCTCAGAAAAGAAATTCTACGATTTAAATTTCGTTTAATAAAATTTATAAATGAATAAATTATTATATTAACAAATAATTATTATGAAAGATTTGGACAACACACAGGAAATCCCGCAACTTACCTCATTACACATACCTACCTAACTCGCACCGTTTAGAAGATATTTAAACAATTATAAACTTGCTTACATACACTTACCTCAAAAACTCAAATCAGTTCAGCAGGCAAATCTCCGTATATAAACCAGTTCAACTTCTAGAAACCTTCATCCTAGACTTATATTTATAATTGTTACTTCCCTTTTTTCATTAACACTAATCCTATGGCTATGACAAAAATCTTGAATATTAATATGCATGGAAAACTACCCTAACGATTCAACCAATCACAATCAGAGCCATTTTGTACCTGAAAACATTTAATAAATAATGTATTACAAATGTAAAAAGAGTTATACTGACATATTTTAGATATACTAATTATACGATGTAATCATTATTATTATAAAAATTGTAAAGTATATCTAAAACAATATTGCGATGATTAATATTTATTATAAAAGCTTAAATTCGAGCAAATTGTATGTTTGTTAATTATAAGAAAGGAATTATTATAACGAAGTATAACTCTTTGAAAACAAAAATAGGTCGACCGAATAGTCACAAGTGTGACTCATGGTCAGTTTGTAAGCGAAAATAAGCCAACGTTAAATGTCAAGGCCGCCATAATACTTAGTCACAAGTGTGACTCATGGTCAGTTGTAAGCGAAAGTAGGCCAACGTTAAATGTCAAGGGCGCCATAATATTTTAGTACCACGAGTCATCGCTGACTCACAGCAAATGTAGGCTAAGTCGACCAATAGAAAACTATGTCAAGAACAACTAGAAGGTCTGAAATACGTGAATCATAGCTGACTCATAATGAAAGGCTTTATTCAGACCTGTAGAATCATAACATTGGAATCTAGGTCACCCCTACTTCCATGTTTTGGCAACATATAAAAACCTCAAGCGACGATACGAACAACACAGCATTACGCATTTCCCATTTCGCACTTGCTATTCACACTTACGATACGCACTTACACTTACATATTTGCATTTTATTCGCATTCGCATTCACACTTGTACGCGTACGTACATTTTTGCACTTGTACTTCCACTCGCACTCGCTAAAAATATATATACATATATACACATATATATATATATATATATATATATATATATATATATATCAATCATTTATAACAGTGAATAAATTCCGATTCAAATACCACAAGTGTGATATTATATTATTCCTTATTCCCAAAATCGAAAACTCTTTCCTGAAAATAAAAGTCATTTCGACATTCCTGTTATCTACTTCCTTCGCAGTATCTAATCCTGAGGTTTTACTCTCTTAACCGCATGGAAAAGAATCTCACAAATAACGTGTGAGTGTAGCTGTCGAGGATCTGTTGATTTCGGCTCCGTCCGATCTACCAGGACCTCCCAGGACGTCACACTGGCGACAACGATGTCGTCTAGATATACGAATACGTTCGGTTCGAGTTCGGGACCGAGTATGCTATCGAGGAGGCGTTGAAACGTGACCGGTGCAGAATGTAGCCCGAACGGCATGACTTTGAATTGCATCAGCCCTCGTCCGGGCACTGTGAACGCGGTTACCGGTCGGCTTTCGGGGGCGAGGGGTACCTGTCAATATCCCTGTTTGAGATCGAGGGTAGACAAATAGCGCGCGCCGCGGAGTTTGTCTAGTGTAGCGGCGATGTGTGGCAGCGGATACGCGTCTCGCTCGATTACTTCGTTTACCTTGCGGAAATCGATGCAAAACCGTCGCTTGCCGTCTTTTTTTCGGACGATCACGACGGGGGAACTCCACGCGCTGGAGGAGGGCTCGATGATGCCTTCATCCTCCATCTGTTGCACTTCTTCGTCGATGATCTTTTGCATCGCGGGATTTCGGGGGCGATATCGCTGTTTGATCGGTACGGGGGTTTTTACTCGGATGACATGTGTAATGCGGTCGGTGGGCCCTTTCACGCTCTCGAATTTGGCCATTTCGACATTCAGGAAGTCTGTTAATTCGCGTTCTTCTCGGGGCGTGCGGCGTGCCAAACCGGCGGTGACGGCATAGGAGGGGTGATATTGTCCGGTGGTTGCGGAGGGAGGGAGTAGTGTCAAGCGGAGGCGGGCCCATAGGTCTATACCGATCAGGATCGTACTGTCTAGAGTCGGTAGGATCTGGAAGGGGTGGCGGATATCTTGATGGTGGGTGGTTAGAGGTAGCGTAATCTTTCCGTTAATATGGGCGAGTGCCCCATCGGCTAAATGGATCTGGCTTTTGGCGGGGGTAACTTCGCAACCGATTTCTTGAGCGTAGCGCGCGGTCTCAGAATTTATCATTGAGATTTCGGACCCCGTGTCTATGAGTGCGGAGAAGTTTCGCGTGCCGATTCGGACGCGGATGTGTGGCCGTGGTGTATATTCTACGTCCGCGAGTTTTCCGGCCGGGGTGTGTTGTTGGCGGCCCCGGCCGTCGGGGCGTTTCCCGGACGGGGATGGCATTCTTTCGTCAGTACCCCGTCTTTGCCGCATTGCGAGCAAAATTTCCGGGGAGGTCGTTTGCACGAGAAACGATCGTGACCTCGTTGCTTGCATCTCCAGCACGTATTCTGGCGATCGTAGGGGATTGGTTGCGATGGCGTGGCCGTATTCACGCGTCGACATTCTCGTCCTTCTTTATTCTCTATTACGCGAGCTTTTTGTATTTCTTCGTATTCGGTGGCTTGGTCTGTAAGATCGTGTAACGTGGTTCTTTCGTTAATCCGGACGATCATTTTATACTCGGCCCTCATGTTCTCGTAGAGTCGGTCTATTTTTTCGGGTGTCGAGTGATTTCCCGCGCGGCGCATTAATGTGAGCATATGCGTGACGTACTGCGAGAATGTTTCGTCGGGGTGTTGCCTCCGGTCGCGAATTTCTTGGGCCAATTTTATCTGATAGCGACGCGGTAGGAAGTGACGGCGGAAATCGGTTAAGAAATCTTCCCAGCCCGACCATTCGTTCTCGTTATTGCGATACCAGGACAGTGCATTGCCTTTAAGTAACTCGGGCAGCCCTTCTAGCATAGTCTTGTTGGAATATCTATATTGTCTCTGTAATTCGGTAAGTCTTTCCAGAAAAGAGAGAGGATCGCGGCCGTCGAAGTGGCATCCCCATTTCCGGATTTGATTCATGGTTTTTGCGTGACCCATTTCTGCCGAGGGTAAGCCGGAAAGCGGTGGGGTGACTGGGGAGGTTTCGGTGTCGGTGGATGTTCCGGCTTTTACGGTAGGCATAATGTGCGGATGAGTGTTCGCGTACGTTTGTAATCGGCGGCGGAGGTCTTCGAGAGTCGCGGTTGTGTCGATACCGAATGATTGTGCTACACGAAGGGCGTCTGATTTTGAGAGAGTTTGTACCCAGGCTGGCATCGGCTATCCCCTTCTTCTTATTTATTCCTTAAAACGGTCCCTGTTCGGGTGCCATGTAACGGTACGTCCCTGCGCGCTCGGATTTTTGTCGCTAGGCACGGACGCGGGGACCTGCGCTTGGTGTTCGCTCGTCGATGCCGGGTTCGTATCGGTGTGCGCGTTGCCAGGCAATCGGGCCCGCGCGTGTGCGTTGCTAGTGTGACGTCAGGAGAGCCAACGGGTAAAATTTTTCCTTCTCCTTTTATCCCACCTGCGCAGAAGCGCCACTATTCTAACCGCCAAAGTTGGCAACAACCGGCTCTCCTGCCGTCAACATACCACGTGATGCGCCTTACCGCCAGTAAATATACACTATAATAAATATAAGTATTATAATAATATAGGCAATCCCATAGGTTACAAATTATTAGATAACTGATAATAGTAAGCATTTTTCCTAAAATAAGTAATAAAATTAAATAATAATAATAAATAAAATGATAAATAACAATAACAAATCATGCTAACAATAAATCTAATTAATTGTAAAATTATTACTATAATAAGGCTCGCGTTGCTGTTGCGCGCATCATCTCCAGTCAGCCGCGCGCTGATTGGCCGACCAACGACCATTATAGATATGTACGTCTAGTCTAGCTCTATAGTCTATGACCGCCGCGAGCGCCACGTGCGTTGGCGTACCCACGCCGTCCGCCATCTTGCGCCATGTGCGTTGGCGTACCCACGCCATCCGCCATCTTGCGCCACGTGCGTTGGCGTACCCACGCCATCCGCCATCTTGCGCCACGTGCGTTGGCGTACCCACGCTACCGCCATGATGCGCAACAGCGCCGCCGCAGGCACGCGTTACAACACGCGGCCATACTCGTTCACTCTTGTGCGCGTCGTCGACCAGTGAACACCGCGCGAGCGTCGTCTCGTTCAAGTATAAGCGTGTTTCAATTTCTAGGTTTAGTTCAAATTGTTTCAATCTCTAGTTTTAGTTCAAATCTTATTAATAGTTCAAATTCTAGTTTGATATATATAGTGTTAATATTCCGTGAGTGTAAATTCAGTGAATATCTAAATATAACGATTTCTATTTAACGCCACGTGTTCTTCATTATTTCATTCCTTGTCTCCGAGATTCCGATAAACGGATGTGTTCGCGAGGCTAAAGAGGCAACGGGCGTTCATCATAAATTCAAGTCTTCTTTTACCGAACAATTAACAGTTAAAGCAAGAATTCCGATCGTTTCTGGGGGCAAGGTGTTGTGCGTCATCCGCACTTACCACAAAGGAAACATCGGACTTCGAGCACGCGGTAGCTCATGCATTCCAACGCGACGCCGAACCATAAGGCGTAATTGGCTCGCAGCCGAATGCAATATCCTAACCCTAACCTTTCAATTAAATATAATATACGCCTAGAGCCTCTGCCGAATGCCTAAGGCACTGAAGAATCGCGCGGGTCGTAACAACGCGCTTCGGCGACTCGAATACGATCTCCACGTGGCCGCGATTTACGACCATAACGCGATCATCGGCGAAGAAGTGACTTACGACGGCGAGTACGAACTCCTCGTGCACGATCGCCTCTGGAGCGCCTTACCAGCCCCATCCGTACCCGTAGCAGCTTACCAGGGAAGCAGCTTTCGACCGCGTATCTCCCTCGAGGAGTATCTGCGCAGAGTAAACACCGAAAGGTAAGTGAGAATCTTACATTGAGTTTTTTATTCCCGATTGCTTTCGCGTTTCCTCATCGGGCATACGTTTACAGCAGTGGAATATCGAGTATAAAGAAATTAGATGTGAACGAATATAAGAGTACTCGCGCTCAGGATTCTTTCGGGTTGCGTCATTCGTTTTGTTCGCGTCGACCGACCGCCGCATAGTTGCATCACTCTACCGGAAGGGTTTTACGACCGACCCCTTTTTTTGCCTCCCTTGCCACTTTCCCTTAAGGCATGCAGGGTTTCGAGCCGCTCTACCGTTGCGTATAGAAATATTCTAGCTTCGAAATATCATTTTAACATTAAATACTCGCCGCGTAATATTAATTCCCGTTATTTGACGTAATGTGCCCGCCTTGTTTTCTCGAGTCACGAGATTCGCGCACTCACCCAGGCGCCGTATATAGATATCGTAGGAGTACGGTGCGTTGCCTTACCACGTTTGGATATCGACGCGTAGACGACGCTATCGCCGAGTCACTCCCTAATAGTGCCGAATATCTTTGCTTTCGATGCAAGGAAGAAATACCGGAGGGGACTCTTACGTATCGTCTTGAATTGACCCATGCGTTCCAGTTTGGATATACTTCCGCCCGGGATCATTGCGATTGCTGCCGTACCAGTCTTGTAATAGTCCGCGACATTGAGCTTTGCCCTGAATGCACCGAAGTTTTCACCGTGTCTCTAGAAGTGCTCAGGGAATTAGGTAACGCCATAGAGAACATCTGCGGACGATATTACCTTGACGAGACGAATCCCGCTCCCGACGGCATTTTATCGCGCCGGCTAACCAATTTCTCCGTTGCACTGATCCGCTTACAGTCAAATAATCACCCGACGTCTGATTAAACGTAAGGTCAGCCGTGTAATTTGTCGAAATTCCTCAAGAGCGTTTTCAATAATTTGCCGCTGAAATTATCGGAGAGGTCCCCGCGGTTTTGACGTAACACTAGGCAACCGTTGACGCTAGCCGTGACACGTGGGGCGGACGTCGCGGGAAAGTTCAGACTCAGGTTCTCAGGCAGTTCTCAGGAACGCTCCGACTTTCGAGATGAGATGGAGTGACAATACTGAGAACTCTCGGTATTGTCGGGAGGTGGAAAATCTGAGAACCCTCCGATTTTCCCCAGACGGGAGATGCAAGAATATCGAGAACGCTCGGTATTCGTTGCGAGGGCAAGAAAGCTAAGAACACTCCGAATTCTCGAGAAAGGATAGAACAGGAATACGGAGAACGCTCGGTATTCGCTGAGAGAATCTTCTCTCGCTGTTCTGGTCGGAACGGTTGTCGGTGTTGGACAGGTCGGAGGAGCGGGCAGGACTGGTCTCGTCTTAAAATTCGTCGGGTATTTATACCCCTATCCGCGCCACGTGTCACCGTTTAGTTTGTTAGCGTTTGTTAATGTAACAATAGCTGTCACGTTGTCGCTGCGTGACAGCTCGTCGGCGCGCGTGTGTCAGTCGGTCGCGGTCGGGAGTGTTCGGGCGGCCTCGGATGGCGCGGGCCGCATTTGCGCGCGCTAGTAACAGAGCATCTTTCGGAAGCTCTGTTACAGCAGTAATCGTTTTTTGATTTATCACTCAATACCATGTTATATTTGTAATTTTCTTTTCCTAAATTTTTTATAGCATTTTTTTTAGCCATTGCTATACATTCAGCAGAGAATGTAGCAATATCTGACTTGCTCTGTGAGTTTTTTCCACTGCTATATCGGACATATCAAAATCATTAAAACATTCCGTTTCATCTTCTTGAGTCTTACTAATTTCACATGGAACAGTATTCTGCGTGACAACTGCATGTAATTTCTTAAAACAATGTTTTGCATAAGATAAAGTATTATCTTTCGTATTTCCAAACATTTCATTACTCATTAGAATCTCTTCTTCTTCTTCTTGTAACAACCCTTTATAGTCCACTCCTGGACATAGGCCTCTCCTTTTTTCCATGACTCTTTATTTTGCGCTAATTGATGCCAGCGTTTTCCTACTTTGTTTTTGATATCGAGCTAGCGTTTTTGTGGCCTGCCTACACTCCGTTTGTATGATCGTAGTCTCCATTGCACTATACATTTTGTCCATCTGGATTCATCCTGCCGAGCAACATGTACTACCCAGTTCCATTTTATATGAGCAATACATGTTATGACATTATTGATTCTTGTTCTCTGTCTGATTTCTTCGTTTTATAGTGTGGTCTTTGAGACTTATCCCCAACATCATTCGTTCACCTTTGCGTTGTTCTAAGTTTATTGGCCGACTTAATGATCAGCGTGGCTGTTTCCATTCCATAGGTCATCACGGAGAGTATGCATAGTGTTGAATACCTTTCTTTTCAAATTAACGGGAATATTTCTGTTTCTTGGTATATATGATAAGTTATCTACTGCTGCTCATGTTAATCGAGTACGTCTATTTATTTCAGCAGTATGATTTTCTTTGCCTAGTTTGATATTGTGTTCTAGATAGATATATTCCTCGATTTTCTTTATGATTTAGTTGGCCAGACGTATTTCGGAAATATCTGTTGTCATGATTTTGATTTTACTTAAATTCATAGATGCTTAGATCCGATTTTTTCTGAATTTGTTTTAAGTTCCCCTAACATGTCTTGCAACTTCCGGACATCTTGGCTAATAAGCACAATATCGTCCGCGAAATGAAGGTAGTTCAAACATTTGCCGTCAATTTTGATACCCTTCTTGTCCCATTCAAGCGTTCTGAAGACCTCTTTCAGCGCAAGTGAACAGTTTTGGGGAAATGGTATCCGCTTGCCTCACACCCCTCTTTATTAGGATTTTATTTGTTTCTACACCTTCTGCGATGTTTACTACAAGTGTTACATTTTTGTATATGGCTTTTAGTAGATTTTTATATCTTGAATCCACTCTTGCACTATTCAAAGTCCCAAAATCAGCTCACAATTCCATTAAATCGAATGCTTTGTTCTAATCAACGAAGGCAAGATGCAAGATGGTTCATTGTATTCGTTGCATTTCTCTATCAGTGAGTAAACAGATTTTATATGATTGATTGTGTTAAAACCTTTACGGAATCCAGCTTGGAAGCTCCAGAAGTCGATAATCATCTAATTTGTCTGTTTATTATGATTTTTGTTAATAATTAATATGAGTGGAAAAACAGGCTTAAGTCGATAATTATCAATTCTTAGTTTATCATCTTTTTTATATAATAGAACCACCTGAGCGTTTTGCCATGTTTTTGATATCATATCTTCTATCATTTGTTAAGAAATATTCTCATAGATTCAATAGGTGTAATTTCTCCCAACTTTATCATTTCAGTTGTAATACCGTCGTCTCCGGCCGCTCTATTGTTATTCATTTGGGATAATGAATAAAATTTTACTTCTTGTACAATTATGTCCGGTAGCTCTTCAGATCCAATGTTCAGAATTTTTCCATCGATTGTGTTTGATGGTTTTGATTTCTTTATAATGTACTGTAGAAGTGTACTGTAGAAATAATATAGTGCAGAAGTCAGTAATACGTATTAAATCGTTTTTGTTTTTCTTGATGTCTCCGTTAGTATTTTTCAATTGGTATATTCTAAGTCGCCCTTTATTGTTCATTTTCCTAAGAACTTTCATATTTTTGTCACTGTCGATTGTTGTTCTTATTAGATCTGTATTGTAAAATCTTAATTTTTCTCTTGTTTTTGTTTATTTAAGTCCTGGTATTTCCGCGTTCTTTTTAACATATTTCCTTCTCTCAAACATAAGTTCTCTTGTTCCTTTTCTTATTTTCCCTGTTTGTGCTGTCTACCAGTAATATATACTTTCTTGACGGTATCAGTTTTTATCTTAGTTTTTAGTACATTTATATCCATTTTGTTTATTAATTCTTTATTAGATAGTTTTTTCTTAAATTCAGTTTGGTAACTTTGTAAAATTTCTTTTATTGTATCCATCGTAAGGAATCGTTATTGTCTGATTAATTTTTTACATTCTGATTCAACGTTTATCTTTATTCTAGCTCTTATTAACACTGTGACGTCCCGTCATTTCTTTTTAAAATTTTCATATATGCCTTAGTTTTCACCTTATGATTTCTCAAATATGCATGAAATATAAAATAGAACAACTACCTTGACAATAGAATCATCAACTTGATGATAACTTCTTTATTAAAAATGTTACACTCCTC
Source organism: Pogonomyrmex californicus (assembly GCA_024349325.1). Classification (NCBI taxonomy): domain Eukaryota; kingdom Metazoa; phylum Arthropoda; class Insecta; order Hymenoptera; family Formicidae; genus Pogonomyrmex; species Pogonomyrmex californicus. Next base: position 97,909 of record JAECZD010000065.1, read on the forward strand.
TAAGTTACAATCTTGGCAAAAAGCATAATAATTAATCATTCTAACCTTACTCTTGAATGCACCATATAAATCTATAGATTACCGAGAGTAATCGATAATTCGCAATTACCAACAGTTTTTCGGCAAGCATATTAATTAATAATATTAACGGTAAAAATAATAAGTATTCTAGAAATTCAATGCCAAGGTATGATCATTTTTAGGTTAAAATCCGTATCTTACGAATATTAGCCTGGACTCTTATGAAAGTAGTTTTTAGATGTCTTTATAAACGCAAAAGATAGTTCACTAAACGGCCATTAGATATCTACATTCGAGATCGACTCGGAATAATTTAGAACTAACTTTAATTTAATAATAAAATCTATGTATTCCTATATATATGTACATCTTCATTTAATTATCATTATGTTAAATTAATTACACGCATATATATATATATATATTGTCACGTCGAGCGTGTAAATCGCGCCTAAATTTTCACTTTAATAATAAAACACATGTAATAGGTATTATAATATATTTATCTATATTGTTAATTTCTATATTAAAGCTAAATAAATATTAATTATAAGATGCGCCGTATATTAGAAGAGCGCAAGACTCCCCCTCTAGAAGGACTATAAGTTCCCCTTCCAAGATACTACAGGAGGTCCTGCTATGGCAGCATGGCCCCCACTTCCAGGCGCTGCTGCGCAAGCGCAACAGCCCCACCAAACCGTCGCCGCACGCCGAGCCGCCGAATCAAAGGAGCTCAGTGCACGACTAGTACAGATCAGTTCTCGGTGAGGATCTTAGGACTTCACTTCGCGTCTCAGGGTGGACTCAATCCAGCCTCGGGAACCCTGCATCCTAACTTAGGTTAAGTGCGCGAGACGTAAAATCCGCAGTACGTGCGTTTGTTCTTAATTCTTCAAATAATACTACGACGATTATTTTGTTCTTTAAATCCAAAAGTAAGGATTATTTTTCTTTATAAATTGCATCTTGAGTTAAGATTCCTTGTCAATTACCACAATGTCATTAATCAATTATAAATTTTAGAAAAGTATAGCTACAATCATTATTCATATACTACTATTATTACACTACCTATTATAATTACTCACTTAAAATAAAATAACATTAATAGCATATACTCTATTGTATCGAGCAAATGAGGATTTTCCTTGTATAATTATATTCATACAGTTCTATTACAGTTCTATTACTTATTAAAGTTAAAGTGAAAAGTGGAAGTGTCTGTGTTAGTAAGCGAACCTTCCCTACCCATCCTTGCGAAACGAAATCGATTGAGTTCGCGAGGTTAAAGATTCTTTAACGCGAATTAGAATCAAAGTATTTTTGCTAATTAATCAGTTCGTTTTATTGATCCACTGGTAGGCACCGTTACCCGCTTGACGGGCCGGCCCCTCGACGTCGGAACTAAACCGAACTGTTGTTCGTTTATGATATTTCAATATCTCCTTGCATTTAACTTCAAATATAGAGATTTTGTGCCTTGGTGTACGGGCCTCTGATCGTCCGGCGCCCACCAAAGCGCCCGCGAGGTACAACATCTCTCGGTCGTGTGTTAATGCGAAAATAATAATCGCAATTAAAACAGATCTTGCGTTCTTGATGTACGGGCCTCTGATCGTCCGGCGCCCACCAAAGCGCCCGCGAGACGCAATATCTGTAGTAACGTATCTTATCTTGAATGCGCCACCGCATTCCATTGCAATGTGTTGTATCACATATAGAGCCACGAATGAAAATAAAATCATTATCATGTCTCTCAGGAAAGAATCTTTCTGCGATGCCGAAGCGAAGGCATAGAGCCGGACAATTCCAAAACTTAAAAACACTCTTTGAAAAACTGAACGAACAATTACCAAGACATTTGCGAGACTTACTCGGTGTCGAAAGTGTCTACGACGAAGCATACAAAAACTATTTCAAAGGAAGTGCGTGGTCACCCAGACCGCCTACTCCATGGAGGTTACGACCAATTGAGTTCCGTATTCCGAGATTGCCGCCACTGGATATTTCGGACACCGATCCTAGGAAGCCTGTTTATCATCGGACCAGAGGTGAGATCCTGTACAAGTACTACTAAAGGTAGCAAAGACATTATTTATTAGCACGCTCAGATAAATCGCCTATGTGCAAGGAACAAGTGAGGCCACGTCGTCCCGAGACCTCTCCGGGTACGATCTATTTAAATCGTGTTGGATTATGTAAATGCGTGACAGAATTCGGTTATGGCTTAATGGGATACGCCACTGATATTAACGAAGCAAGTCCTCTTTGTCTGACATGCAAAGTGGAATGCAATCGCTTGTTTCCCGAAGAAAAATTTAAATTAATCCTACGTCATTATATGAGCATCGGCAATAATTCCGTGCCGCGAGAGTGTGAAAATTGTCACGTTACATTGAGTATTCACCGCGAAATTCATGAGTGCAGCGGATGTTCCGACGGTTTTGTCGCTTTTAACGCATTTTTACGCGAAGAAGGGAGAGAATTTGAAGGTCTCTCATTATCAGCGAGTTTAGATATAGAATCAAGCGTTGATTCACACGACATAATCTTCTCAAGGAAATTGAGCTTCTTTTTATACTATCTGCACTTAAATCGCGAACGTTCTTAGGAACCTTTCTTAGGAAAAATTATAAAAGAGATCTCTAGCCGCTCAGGGATCTCGCCCTCTTCCTAAAGTTTCAAATTTTGGGAAGTTACAACATTCGGCCCGATGTGAACGCGGATAACTCCAGTTTCACTCGGACGTACATAAATGTGCGTTCCGCCACCCACCACGGGACGTGACAATATATTACCCTCCCGACTAATCTCGAGTGCCGACTTTAATCCCTTTGAACATAAATTATCTTCGAGATTATCTTTAACAGTAAGCGAATATATTATAAAATATTATTAATACAGATTATAGTACGCAACACAGAGAATAAGGAACGACAAAATTAAACATCTCTTAAACAATAACAATTCAATTATCGCTTTGCATTTTCTTAAATCCTAAAAGCTATATGACGATGTTAACAACGCTATTTGGTGAATAATTACAATTGTTTATAATAATTAACAATCAGCCAGTCGAGTATATAAACACAGTCAAGTTACACTTGAATCAATAGTAATCGGATGTATGAATAAACAATTGTAATCATAGGTTAACAAATATCAATAATAATTAATATCTAATTCTATAATTTATAAAAGATTGTAAATTAGCAAAACAATAGAAAACAAATAAATAACTAAAGTCTTTATTGCATAAAGAAAGCATTAGTTGACTATAAGTATTAACAGTAAATGTAAATTAATAGTAAATGATAACGTCTTATTCCTTGTATAAGCAAACATATAACCTATGTTCTTGACGCCTTATACTTGCGTCTATTATTACATTATTATATTATGTAAGATACTTGTAATTTTTGAATTTGAATAAAGTAACCGTTTGTCAGGAATTAGTGTCCGTTATTACTATTACTGTCTGTGGTTTAATACACGCACTGAGAGAGGTGACCGGCACGTGATGGATAATGAAGCAGGCACAATAACTTTTAGGCAACTTTAATATAATAAAGAATATATATATTTTCACTGAGTCTGCCCGAAATACAACGATTATACTGATATCGCTTCCCACGATATCTCGACTATGTTAACTATTTGGTTCCGACTATTCGACTTGAACTCTCGCGGATGACACGTCTGTCTCATTCGCCGACTGAGGAGAGAGTCCCCTTCGCTCGCTGCTCCGCGCATTGGAACACGTTAGATGATTTTAAAGCTAACACGGATTGCATCAGCCTTTATCCGATTGGTCCTCTCCAAGTATCACACACTCGTGTCGTGTTCGATCGAGAGGCGTTCTTGTTGGTCGCTGAACAGCACTCTTGGCGCCATTCACCGGTTGTCCTAGGGACTTCTTAGGAACTTCTTACAATTATAATTACATTTATGTTATTCTGAAAGTGAAACAGCATAAGAGTAAAGTATGAAATTGATATATGCGTACAAATTTCATTTTACAATCCAGAACATAATTATAACTTATGATCTATCATTTGATTTAGAAAAATTATAATTGTTCATTTATTATATATACACGCACGCTTCTATTACTCGTGCTGAACTGCAAATAATCTAAGGAAACATATATTCATTTTAAGAGTCTTATTATATAATTTAATGGATTGCTCGTATTAACGTACGTTGTATCTATATATATTTTATCGATCGACATAACTTATATAAACGCACCGACTATGTGCACACCGAACTATACTCAAGCTGCTTTGCACAAAGTATATTCAAATTCCTTTTTCTAGACGGCATTCTTTTGATACCGCCGCTTCCGAGAATTTTGCTGAACGAGCATGTTAGCTGTCACGATAAATCCAACGATTCCTAGAAAATAAATTCAAAACCATGTAAACTGTCGTAAATCACTTTGATTGACGGATTCTAAAACATTCGATGCTGATGCAATCGCCGATTTTCGGGGTATATAAGGAATGCCGGAGAGTAGGAACGCCTTCTCAGAGCAGTCGAAAATTAGGAAGCGTGTAGTAAACATCTCCGTGAAAATCTCAGTCTCCGAAAAAGAACTTAGTCTTCGACACATAAGAGCAGTCAAAAAGTGAAAAGTGAATACTTAACATCTCAAGTGTAGTCTCCTAACGAACTGTCTCCTTAAAAAACCTAGTCTCCATTGAGTAAATTCAGTGCGCGTATTAAACCCGATTGGTTGAAAAGAACACTTACTAGTATACGCGCAAGCCGATTCGTTTCTTGAGATACTCTCCGCCAATGAGCTTCGTTGCCGATCCGTCTCATTAGTAAAGCGTAAGCAGCCGTCGTATATGGACATATACGAGTAATCCTCTTGATTATCTGTACTAGTAGATTAAAATAAGAAAATAATAATAATAATGCAAGGAAAGATAAATAAGAACACGTAATATAGACGAATATTAACAGTTGATTTATTTATTACGAGGATTACAGCAACAACGACATTTAAAATAATAATTTTCCAGTTATTTATTCTGAGTAGTAAGATCTTTTGCTAATTTACAAACGCGTCAAATGTTTTGCGATTATGGAAAGAACATGAAAGATAATTATTGAAATAATTTCTATACGAATCTGACGCACTCGTTTTGGTTTCTACGAAATATGAGTATTAATCTCACCAATAATGAAAGCAAACAGAATTTAATGATAATCAATAATTAATTCAATTAAATAAACGATTCTATATATATCTATATATATCTATATATTAGGTGTACAAAAAAGTTCTGAGCTTTTTTTTGTAAAATTCAATCTTTATTAAAAAACAAACAAAAAATATTAATCAGCGAAATATTTCCCGTTTGCATCAACGACCTTTTGCCATCTTTCGGGTAGCTTGCGAATTCCTTGATAGAAGCTCACCGGCTTCGAAGCGATAAAGTCATCAATGCATTTTCATATCTCTTCAAATCTCACGAAATGTGTATTAGCCAAATGATGCTGCAGCGACCGAAATAGGTAGTAATCGGAAGGCGCCATGTCTGGGCTATACGCCGCGTGCGGGAGAAGTTCCCAGCCTAACGCAAAGATATGGTCCTGAGTCGCTTTCGCAACATGTGGTCAAGCATTGTCATGAAGCAAGATCACTTTACGATGTCCTTGGCCAGTAAATGACCTTTTTTTTTCTAATGCATCGCTCAAATTGGTCAATTGTTGTTGGTAGCGGTCTGCCGTGATTGTTTCACCCGGTTGTAACAACTCGTAATACAACACACCTTTCCAATCCCACCAGATACAGAGCAAAACCTTCTTGGCGTAGATATTGGGCTTTGGCGTCGATGTCGAAGGTTGACCAGGATCAACCCATGATTTTCTACGTTTAGGGTTATCATAAAGAATCCACTTTTCATCGACTGTATGATTTTGTGCAGAAAATCTTTTTTCCGGACTTTGAAAGCAAAGTGAGTGCAGTTTCACGCCGACGATTTTTGTTGTCTTTGGACAATTCATGCGGAACCCATCTGACTTCCTTCTGAACCTTTCTCATCGTATGTAAACGTACGGAAATGGTTTGCTGCGTAACGCCAAGCTGTTCTGCAAGCTCCTTTTCAGTTTGCGTAGAGTTTATATCCAGCAGTGCTTGCAATTCATCCGTTTCAATCTTTTGAGGGCGTCCAGCACGCGGTTCATCTTCAAGACTGAAATCTCCTTGGCGAAATTTTTGATACCATCTTTTACATGTAGTATGACTTACAGCGTTCTCTCCATATGCAGCACAAATCATTGCAGTGGCTTCAGCAGCATTTTTCTTCAGATGAAACTCGAAGTGGATGGAAAATCGAATATGCTTTTTTGTTATTGCCATCGTGAACACTACTGATTTTTGAGGTTATGTGCAAATGCCAAACCGTATAGCATTTTAGAAGGTCAAATGTCAATGCTTTAAAACCGCAAAAGGGCGGGAAGATATATAAAATTTAAATTGTTATTTCGGTTGTATGAAATCTAAAGCTCAGAACTTTTTTGTACACCTAATATATATTCTATATATATCTTTTTGCATCAAACTGCATCGATCATTCTGTGAACAAAGATCCGCCATATTATTTCAAGGTACTGCCATTTTTGTGAAGTGAAAGCTATTGGTTAATATTGAATCTACAGCGGAAATTTCTGAATATTCTTTTTTTGACAAAATAAACAATTATTGATACAAATTATATGAATGATTCTTTGATAATTCCTCTCTCTCTCTGCCTACAAACATTCCTCGCATCGCCCTTAGCTCTCGGCTTCTCAGGGGTATTGTCGCATAGGTAGCCTCGAAACAAACAGAGAGTGACGCTCACTTCTCCACTGAGGTACGAGGAGTCGGGTAAGGTTAAGTTTCCCACAACTACGCCTTTCCAACTATTATATTGATTGAAGGTTATGGCCAACAAGATTTCAAATTAAAAGATCGTTTTGAATATCACAACGGGAAGCTGGATAACGCGCCGCGTAAGGTGTAACATCCTTTATTTTTGGTGGCAGCGGTGGGATTGGCCAAAAGGGGCGATAGGAACGGTATCGAGAATAAGTAAAAAGGGCGATAATAACAGAGAGAGAAAAAGAGTTATAAATAGAAAACTTTCAATTATTATAATTAATTATTTCTCATTAATTGTCGGATTTAAATATTTACAAAATGCTTCTAACACGTTCTCAAAGTTCAAGTGTTCAATCTGAAAGCGGAACAGAAGAAATGTTAACCAAGGAAGAAATAGAAATGTTAAATAGAAAACTTGCTGAGAAGGAACAATTAGTAAAAGAACAAGCTCTAAGAGCACAAGAAGAAATCGACAGGATACGAGCGGATATGGAAGCTACAACAAGAAACATAAATCAACAAATTACAATGAGCAATATAGTTCAAGGTACAATAAATCGCGTAAATTACTTAGATCAGCAGTTCGACAAAATGGTCGCTGCAAGAAATACAGTGCCTGTCAGTGATCGCGTTGAAAATAATGCGTCGAAATGTTACATTTAGTGATCGAGTTACCATCGGAACATCGAATGAACCTCAAGTTATCGGATCTTCCGTTGCAAATAAAATTTCGGCACCAGTGCAAACTTTCGGATGGAGCAATGTGATCAAGACGAGGGCTAGACAGTCTATTCTGAATGGAAACTCGCATCTCGAGGGTTTGTTCCCTGATGACCCGGCGTTATGAACACGTTAGAATGAATGTACCACATTTTAATGAATTGTTTTCTAGATCGTTTGGTCATTTGTTTCGACTTACGCAAATGCTGACAGGACACGGATGTTTTAGTAGTTACCTTTGTAGAATTGATAAATATAAATCCAATAAGTGTGAACATTGTAATGCGAATTACAATGACGCGAATCATATATTGTTTGATTGCGGGGCATGGTCCTCTCTCAGAGAATATGTCGAACAAAAGATCGATCGTGGACTGAAGGAGGACTCATTAATTCCGATAATGCTAATGGCTAAAGATGAGTGGAATGGTGATTTTTCTGATCAAGGAGATCATGTCCTGCAAAGAAGAGACGGAGAGACGGAGGCAGGACGTACGTGTTGCGGCGCATTGAGTGTGCAATATTCAAGTTGCGCGCTTGATCTTTTCTCCGCATTTGGATCGATCATCCGTATGGCCCATCGGTATGCGTGAGCGCGGCTATCGAGCACTCCCGCATGTGTTCACGTTCCTGTTATAGAAAGGTTAATCATACGCTTAGCACTTCTTCCTTTTTCCCGCGACGTTTCGGTTCCTGGTTCTGGTCCTGGTTCCTTTAATGGTCCTGGTCCGGTCCTGGGTCTTCAGGTTGCTGTAGTCCTGACGATTCCTGAAAAAGAAATAATGTTAGTATGAATTATCGTAATTGATGAGCTTCGCGTTAGCGAGCATGGGTGGGAGGGGCCTTACGGTGTTCCGGGGTCTCTTTTGATAAATCTAAAATGCATAATATCTTAAGAAGATGGTTTTAGTGGATAGGATCCGATTAGCTGGTGAGTCCCACACTGCCTGGAGGGAACAGTTACCTCCAGGTGTGCGTAAAAGCATTTTTCCTCCTCTCGCAAAAAAAAGGGATAGAATAGGAAGACTCTTCAATGAAAATACAGAGATCACAAAGATACTAGCATTTAGATTTTATTTTTCAGTTTAATCATAACTAGAATTGAGTTAGGTATGATAATTTCGTAATATAATTTTTTTAAAGAATTAAAATTACTATCACATGGGTTAGAGTAAAAAGACTTTTTAATAAAGATACAAAGATATGAACCACTTAGTTTTATTTTCTTAAAATAAAAGATTTTGTCAGTTAGATTTTATTTTTTATACAAATAATACATATTACTTGAGTTTAGTAGAATAACGCAATTTTTATAGTAGAATTATAACTTGGCGCCAGTTATTAATATCAAATCTTTTATATTGTCACGTCCCGTGGTGGGTGGCGGAACGCACATTTATGTACGTCCGAGTGAAACTGGAGTTATCCGCGTTCACATCGGGCCGAATGTTGTAACTTCCCAAAATTTGAAACTTTAGGAAGAGGGCGAGATCCCTGAGCGGCTAGAGATCTCTTTTATAATTTTTCCTAAGAAAGGTTCTGTTACGTCACAGGCGAGACGTGCTACGCGTGGGGCAAGTCTGCTCGCACTGGGCTGCGTGTTGGTTTTTACGGCTGAATTTGACTGGATTGTTGATATAAATTGCGAGTGTTGTAACGTCAGGAGAGCCAACGTAAACTTTTTCCTTCCCCTTTTATCCCACCTGCGCAGAAGCGCCACTATTCAAGCCGCCAAAGTTGGCAACAACCGACTCTCCTGCCGTTGACATATCACCCGTTGCGCCTTACCACCAGTGAAAATACACTATAATGAATATAAGTAATAAAATTAAATAATAATAATAAATAAAATCATGCTAACAATGAATCTAATTAGTTGTAAAATTGTTAATACTACAATAAGGCTCGCGTTGCTGTTGCGCATCATCTCCGGTCAGCGGCGCGCTGATTGGCCGACCAACGACCATTATAGATATGCGCGTCTAGTCTAGTTCTATAGTTTATGACCGCCGCGAGCGCCACGTGCGTTGGCGTACCCACGCCGCCTGCCATCTTGCGCCACGCGCTTCGGCGTACCCACGCCACCCGCCATCTTGCGCCACGTGCTTCGGCGTGCCCACGCCATCCGCCATGTTGCGCAACAGCGCCGCCGCAGGCACGCGTTACAACGCGCGGCCATGCTCGGGCACTCTTGTACGCGCCGTCGAGTAGTACACATCGTGCGAGTGTCAATCCAATCTCAATTCCAATTCTAATTTTAAGTTAATTCTACTTCGTCTCAATTCTAGTTAAGTAAATTAAGTGATCATTTGTATTCTAAATCTTGTATTGCTCTAAATTTAATCAAGTGTTATGCGAGTGTAATTCGATTCCTGAATATTTGAATATAGTAAGTACAGTGTATTTGCCACGTGTCATTCATTGCATCATCCTTCCTATCGTCGTGAGAAATCGGAAGTGTTCGCGAGGCTAAAGAGGCAACGGGCATTTATAATTACTCAAACCTTGTTTTACCGAACAATTAGCAGTCAAAGCAAGAATTCCGATCGTTTCTGGGGGCAAGGTGTTGTGCGTTATCCGCACTTACCACGAAGGAAACATTGGACTTCGAGCACGCGGTAACTCATGCATTCCAACGCGACGCCGAACCATAATGCGTAATTGGCTCGCAGCCGAATGCAATATCCTCACCTTAATCCCTTAATTAAATATAATATACGCATACGCCTGGAGCCTCTACCGAATGCCTAAGGTACGAAAAAACCGCGCGGGTCGTAATAACACACTTCGGCGACTTGAATACGACCTCCACGTGGCCGCGACCTACGACCACAACGCGATCATCGGCGAAGGAGTGACCTACGACGGGGAGTACGAACTCCTCGTGCACGATCGCCTCTGGAGCGCCTTGCCAGCCCCATCCGTGCCCGCGACAGCTCACCAGGGAAGCCGCTTCCGATCGCGCATCTCCCTCGAGGAGTATCTGGGCAGAGCAACCACCGAAAGGGTAAGTGAAAAAATCACACATTGAGTTTCATTCGCGATTGATTTTGCGCCACCCCGCCGGGTATACGTTTACCCGCGAAATGTAGAACGTAACGGATAAATAAATAAAGAATATAAAGGAATTAGACGTAAGCCAACATAGGTATACTCGTCGCGAGTTGCGTCATTCTCTTTGTTCATGTCGAGCGACCGCCGCTTAGTTGTATCACCCGACCGAGAGGGTTTTACGACCGACCCTTTTTTGCTCCCCTTGCCACTTTCCCCTAAGGCATGTAGGGTTTCGAGCCGTTCTATTGTTGCATGAAAATATTCCAGTTTTGAAATATTATTTTAATATCGAATATTCGCCGCGGTTTTGGCGTAACAGTCATTTCTTATTTCTTTAATTCTTCCGAACCGCTGTTGGAGATTTGCCGCTCGATCGCTGGCAGCGTCGCCGAGAGGCGAGCGTATTCCCGCCTTGGTCCAGTGCCACGTGGCGATTTGTTTAGCAACCTCGCCACCGCCTACGACGTGACAAGACCTAACTCGTAATCGTCGTCGCTCAGATCTAAAGCGGGAAAATAGCACGCCGTGAGAACGCTACTCTTACCGGTGAACGAAAGGCTCAGCGACATCGCGACCGATTCTCGAGAGCAGGCACAACTGACCGCAAATGCTCTGATCGAATGTCTGATACGATCCGCGATTGTACGTTATATTTACGCCGCCTAGATATCTCTCGAGTTCCCTCGGCGGTCGAAGATTGCCGAAACCGTCGAAGTAAATCGCGTCGTTTCCCCTCTTCGCATAGGCGACCCAGTGAGTACCCGAGCCCATCGAGTCGTCGAGATTCACGATGCCGCTTTTGTTACGTCGCGCCTTCGATGGTAATGCGTCACGCATAAACACTCCTCTGAAGAAGGGCACTCGTAGACGACGCGCCGAGCGGTTCAGCTGTTCGTTCGTCGTAATGCCGGAGAGCGGTAACTCGAGCGATTCTAACGTTTCCTTCCACGATTTTTTTTTTTTCATTCTTTTCGTCACACCGCTGCCACGTTTGTAAGACGCTAGATGCAATCCGTGACCCTCCATCGCTCGATTGTGACGTTGCAATTTCTCCAGTTGACGCCTTGCGGTTTTACTGGCGTTTATCGCCTTCGCGACACCCGCCGTGCCACCGATCAAAGAACCGAGCGCGCCTAATATCGGAAAAATGGGTAACAAGGAGGTAACAAGCCTCCGCGTTTCACCGTTGGAAGTATCCTCCTCCTCGTTGTCGTCTTCCTCCTCTTCTTTCTCAAACCCATACCTAGCTTTGTTTTTGCTTTCATAGCAGCCCATACGGCGGTCGCGGAGGCTCTCTCACCGAGGGTGGAATCTCCGGCCGTTATACGTTCGCGCGCTTTCTCGGCGAGAGCTCGGTCGGCGTCGTGGTGATCGGCGAGTTTCTTATTTCGCGAATAGGCAATGTCGTGCTCGCGGCACGCCGCATCCAACGGATTTACGCCTCGATCGCCGCGCGCCAATCGCTTCGCGAGATGGGTGCCGGGCCCGCAAAATTGATACCCGGGAATATGTAGTTCGAAGGGAAGCGCGTTTATCGCTGTATCGAGTAGTCCCGCGCCGCTAAGCATTCGTTACAATTTTTGATAAGAGGCGCAGGACCGTCTATATGCGATTGTTGCCACGGACGATTATAATGCTCCAGACACACGCGACAACGTTGTACCTCGGGGTCCGCTCTTAGATGATCGGGTAGTCTGTTCCACGTATCTGTCGAAATCGCGCACGAGAACGAACTTCGGGATAAGTCGCAACTGTTGGGTGGATAGATTGAGAATATCGCGTTTGTCCGTCAATAGGGGAAACATACCGATCACTGTGCGCGATCGAATCGCCGTCGAGTATAAGTGGAACGATTATCGGTCGTGACTCCTCGAAGCGAGCGCGCGTAAATGCGATTCGTTCGACGGTCGCCGGCTATAGGAGTGCTCAATCTCGACCGTAAGGCTCGACGAATCTCGGGTGACGCGGTCGGGAGGGCGCGCAGACACGGCCCTCTACTACCGAACACGATAGGTTGCATCATTTGCGGCCCCTCCAATTGCGATAAAACGAACGTGTTGATAAGCATGCTCGAAAGTCACGGCGCGCGCTTTGAGAACGTGTACGTCTACTTGAAATCCCTGCACCAACCAAAGTATTGATACCTGGCGGAACTGCTCGAGTCGATGGACGAGATCGGCTATCGCGCGTTCTCAAACAATAGCGACGTCGTGCCACCGAGCGAGGCGCTTCCCGATTCGATATTCGTGTTCGACGACGTGGCCTGTGACAAGCAGAACGCGATCAGGGAATATTTCGCCATGAGTCGACACTCTAACATCGATTGTTTCTATCTTTGTCAGACATACGCTAAAATTCCAAAACACCTGATACGCGACAACGCGAATCTCTTGATTCTGTTTAAACAGGATGGCACTAACCTAAAGCACGTTTACAACGAGCACGTGAACACGGATATGTCGTATGAGAAGTTTTACGCCTTGTGTCGCGCGTGTTGGAAACGCAAATATGGTTTCGTAGTCATCGATAAAGATAGCGCGTTAAAGAATGGTAGATACAGACGAGGATTTAACGATTTCGCCATGGTGTAAACTGATCAGTTGTGCTACGAGGATGGACGTTGACGCTGCTGCGAGTATGAACGTTGATGCTGCGGTTGGTACGGACGTCGCTCGGTAGGAAAAAACGGCGCGAGGGATCGCGAAAACTCAGAACTCTATACGTAAAAAGTACAGAGAGTTAATGATTGGTGAGATAGAAGAGGAGATCGCGCTGGAGAGGCGACTCAAGCCGATCGTTCAGCCGTTGAAACGAATCGCCGAGAACACCGCGCGAGACGAGTCGACCGAGGGAATCGACCCGATCGCGTTCGTCGGCGCTAAAAGGAAACGCGAGACCGATGACAACGACGAGCCACCGTCTAGATTGTCACGTCTGTCGCGTCAGAATAAATGAATTAATTAATAATTTTATTTCCTATTATAAAGGTATTACTCTTCTCAATTTTACAATGATAAATCTTTATAACATGAAGCAAAAAACAGACGTGGTACGTCCCTAGACTACCGCGAGCCCCACCATGGCGATCCTCTGGCCTCCCACGCGAGCGCCGCACTCCCACCACCAGCGCCTCCCACATCAAGCGCGCACCCCACCATAGCGTCGCCGCAGTTTCGAGCCGCCGAATCGAAGCACTTCAGTGCACGGCCGACTGTAGTCAGTTCATCTCGCGAATCCGACTGGAGAGGACCTCCAGTCCGTGAATTTCCTCTTCTAATTTTAGTATTAAGAAAGTTCAATTCCAAATCTAGTATTAAGAAGTAACTCGAATCCAATCAATTCCAATTCTATTATAGTGCTAGTGAATCTAACGGCACTCAATTCAAATTCAAGCTCTTATAAATCTAACTTTAAACGTGTTTTAGAATTTAATCAATCTTTGTATTAATTAATCTTGTATTTGAATATTTGAATATTTTGTATTTGAATTTAACCTTACAATATATATAAGTGAAAAGTGATTAGTGTGTGTCAAACAATTAATAAATCCCAATCCTTTCACCCATCCTAGCGAAACGTACAATCGACAGAGTTCGCGAGGTAGAGTGATCACGCGTAATTTAATCAAAATAATAAGCGACCCGGGAAGCCGTGCTTGCTCTCTTGGTTAGCAAGTTGTGCGACCACCCGCACTACTCCCCAAGAGAGGTATCGCTTCTCGCGCATTTTAAGTCGTCAAATTATAAGATATCTGACAACCTGTCCCGCCTCTTGGCTAGCAAGTTGTGCGTCCACCCGCACTACTCCCCACAGAGGACTACAGGTTCTCATCGCGATAGAAAAACTTAATCTTTTATTCGTAATTTGTAAGGGAAGCAACATTTCCCTTCATGGTCACTTTCGATGCCGAATAAACGCAAGAACCGCGCCGGACGTCAGCGTGCGATTCGTCGAACTCTATACGAAATTAAATCCGCGCTCACCGGTGATTTGAGTGAATTGTTCGGGTGCAAAGAAATCTACCAACCAGAATACGAAGCACATTTCAAGAATAGCTGTGGGCTCCAAGTCCCCCGAATCCAGCAACGCTGTCTCCAGACGCTTCGCATCCTAGTGTGCATCCCGAGACCCGCCAGGCCGACAGCGAGAATTAAAAGCCTGAATCCAAGAACCGAGCCAACGAAAGGTAAGTGAATTTCCATTTTCTATTTGTGAATCGCGTTATGTGCAGAGGACAATCGGAAGGCTCACGTCAAAGGAAAACACATTCAGCCGCCGTCTTTAATCATCAAATCTCTCGGTGTGTAGTCGAATTCGGGTATGGTCTTGTCGGCATAGCTACCGATACAAATTCCGCCAACCTCATATGTCTAGAGTGTAAATCCCGATATAATCTCAATTGTGATCAACTACAATTCACAGCTATCTTAAGGCATTACATTAATGTTGGGATGTGACGTCAGGAGAGCCAACGGGTAAAATTTTTCCTTCTCCTTTTATCCCACCTGCGCAGAAGCGCCACTATTCTAGCCGCCAAAGTTGGCAACAACCGGCTCTCCTGCCGTCAACATACCACGTGATGCGCCTTACCGCCAGTGAATATACACTATAATAAATATAAGTATTATAATAATATAGGCAATCCCATAGGTTGCAAATTATTAGATAACTGTTAATAGTAAGCATTTTTCCTAAAATAAATAATAAAATTAAATAATAATAATAAATAAATGATAAATAACAATAACAAATTATGCTAACAATAAATCTAATTAATTGTAAAATTATTACTATAATAAGGCTCGCGTTGCTGTTGCGCGCATCATCTCCAATCAGCCGCGCGCTGATTGGCCGATCAACGACCATTATAGATATGTACGTCTAGTCTAGCTCTATAGTCTATGACCGCCGCGAGCGCCACGTGCGTTGACGTACCCACGCTACCGCCATGTTGCGCAACAGCGCCGCCGCAGGCACGCGTTACAACACGCGGCCATACTCGTTCACTCTTGTGCGCGTCGTCGACCAGTGAACACCGCGCGAGCGTCGTCTCGTTCAAGTATAAGCGTGTTTCAATTTCTAGATTTAGTTCAAATTGTTTCAATCTCTAGTTTTAGTTCAAATCTTATTAATAGTTCAAATTCTAGTTTGATATATATAGTGTTAATATTCCGTGAGTGTAAATTCAGTGAATATCTAAATATAACGATTTCTATTTAACGCCACGTGTTCTTCATTATTTCATTCCTTGTCTCCGAGATTCCGATAAACGGATGTGTTCGCGAGGCTAAAGAGGCAACGGGCGTTCATCATAAATTCAAGTCTTCTTTTACCGAACAATTAACAGTTAAAGCAAGAATTCCGATCGTTTCTGGGGGCAAGGTGTTGTGCGTCATCCGCACTTACCACAAAGGAAACATCGGACTTCGAGCACGCGGTAGCTCATGCATTCCAACGCGACGCCGAACCATAAGGCGTAATTGGCTCGCAGCCGAATGCAATATCCTAACCCTAACCTTTCAATTAAATATAATATACGCCTAGAGCCTCTGCCGAATGCCTAAGGCACTGAAGAATCGCGCGGGTCGTAACAACGCGCTTCGGCGACTCGAATACGATCTCCACGTGGCCGCGATTTACGACCATAACGCGATCATCGGCGAAGAAGTGACTTACGACGGCGAGTACGAACTCCTCGTGCACGATCGCCTCTGGAGCGCCTTACCAGCCCCATCCGTACCCGTAGCAGCTTACCAGGGAAGCAGCTTTCGACCGCGTATCTCCCTCGAGGAGTATCTGCGCAGAGTAAACACCGAAAGGTAAGTGAGAATCTTACATTAAGTTTTATTCCCGATCGCTTTCGCGTTTTCTCATTGGGCATACGTTTACAGCAGTGAAATATCAAGTATAAAGAAATTAGATGTGAACTAATTTAAGAGTACTCGCGCTCAGGATTCTTTCGGGTTGCGTCATTCGCTTTGTTCGCGTCGACCGACCGCCGCATAGTTGCATCACTTTACCGGAAGGGTTTTACGACCGACCCCTTTTTTTGCCTCCCTTGCCACTTTCCCTTAAGGCATGCAGGGTTTCGAGCCGCTCTACCGTTGCGTATAGAAATATTCTAGCTTCGAAATATCATTTTAACATTAAATACTCGCCGCGTAATATTAATTCCCGTTATTTGACGTAATGTGCCCGCCTTGTTTTCTCGAGCCACGAGATTCGCGCACTCACCCAGGCGCCGTATACAGATATCGTAGGAATACAGTGCGTTGCCTTACCACGTTTGGATATCGACGCGTAGACGACGCTATCACCGAGTCACTCCCTAATAGTGCCGAATATCTTTGCTTTCGATGCAAGGAAGAAATACCGGAGGGGACTCTTACGTATCGTCTTGAATTGACCCATGCGTTCCAGTTTGGATATACTTCCGCCCGGGATCATTGCGATTGCTGCTGTACCAGTCTTGTAATAGTCCGCGACATTGAGCTTTGCCCTGAATGCATCGAAGTTTTCATCGTGTCTCTAGAAGTGCTCAGGGAATTAGGTAACGCCATAGAGAACATCTGCGGACGATATTACCTTGACGAGACGAATCCCGCTCCCGACGGCATTTTATCGCGCTGGCTAACCAATTTTTCCGTTGCACTGATCCGCTTACAGTCAAATAATCACCCGACGTCTGATTAAACGCAAGGTCAGCCGTGTAATTTGCCGAAATTCCTCAAGAGCGTTTTCAATAATTTGCCGCTGAGATTATCGGAGAGGTCCCCGCGGTTTTGACGTAACAAGAGGAATTAATGCAGTCTATAAGGTGTAATAATTGTCTTGGATATGGCCACAATTCTCAGTCGTGTAGTACTTTTAATCCCCTCGCTCAGATTTCGCACGTACAATGGCAGCCTAAGGTCTGTTCTTTTTGTAAAAATCTTGGTCATACGCGAGCTGAATGCAGAACGTTACAACCACGAATTCTAAACTCACGAAACCCGGTGTGACGTCCTGGGAGGTCCTGGTAGATCGGACGGAGCCGAAATCAACAGATCTTCGACAGCTACACTCACACGTTATTTGTGAGATTCTTTTCCATGCGGTTAAGAGGGTAAAACCTCAGGATTAGATACTGCGAAGGAAGTAGATAACAGGAATGTCGAAATGACTTTTATTTTCAGGAAAGAGTTTTCGATTTTGGGAATAAGGAATAATATAATATCACACTTGTGGTATTTGAATCGGAATTTATTCACTGTTATAAATGATTGATATATATATATATATATATATATATATATATATATATGTATATATGTATATATATTTTTAGCGAGTGCGAGTGGAAGTACAAGTGCAAAAATGTACGTGCGCGTACAAGTGTGAATGCGAATGCGAATAAAATGCAAATATGTAAGTGTAAGTGCGTATCGTAAGTGTGAATAGCAAGTGCGAAATGGGAAAAATGCGTAATGCTGTGTTGTTCGTATCGTCGCTTGAGGTTTTTATATGTTGCCAAAACATGGAAGTAGGGGTGACCTAGATTCCAATTTTATGATTCTACAGGTCTGAATAAAGCCTTTCATTATGAGTCAGCTATGATTCATGTATTTCAGACCTTCTAGTTGTTCTTGACATAGTTTTCTATTGATCGACTTAGCCTACATTTGCTGTGAGTCAGCGATGACTCGTGGTACTAAAATATTATGACGCCCTTGACATTTAACGTTGGCCTACTTTCGCTTACAACTGACCATGAGTCACACTTGTGACTAAGTATTATGGCCGCCTTGACATTTAACGTTGGCTTATTTTCGCTTACAAACTGACCATGAGTCACACTTGTGACTAAATATTATGGCGGCCTTGACATTTAACGTTGGCTTATTTTCGCTTACAAACTGATCATGAGTCACACTTGTGACTAAATATTATGGCGGCCTTGACATTTAACGTTGGCTTATTTTCGCTTACAAACTGACCATGAGTCACACTTGTGACTAAGTATTATGGCGGCCTTGACATTTAACGTTGGCTTATTTTCGCTTACAAACTGACTATGAGTCACACTTGTGACTATTCGATCGATCTATTTTTATTTTCAAAGAGTTATACTTCGTTATAATAATTCCTTTTCTTTTAATTAATGAACATACAATTCGCTCGAATTTAAGTTTTTATAATAAATATTAATCATCGCAATATTGTTTTAGATATACTTTACAATTTTTATAATGATTACATCGTATAATTAGCATATCTAAAATATGTCAGTATAACTCTTTTTACATTTGTAATACATTATTTATTAAATGTTTTCAGGTACAAAATGGCTCTGATTGTGATTGGTTGAATCGTTGGGTAGTTTTCCATGCATATTAATATTCAACAAGATTTTTGTCATAGCCATAGGATTAGTGTTAATGAAAAAAGGGAAGTAACAATTATAAATATAAGTCTAGGATGAAGGTTTCTAGAAGTTGAACTGGTTTATATACGGAGATTTGCCTGCTAAATTGATTTGGGTTTTTGAGGTAAGTGTATGTAAGCAAGTTTATAATTGTTTAAATATCTTCTACGGTGCGAGTTAGGTAGGTATGTGTAATGAGGTAAGTTGCAGGATTTCCTGTGTGTTGTCCAAATCTTTCATAATAATTATTTGTTAGTATAATAATTTATTTATTTATAAATTTTATTAAACGAAATTTAAATCGTAGAATTTCTTTTCTGAGATAAAATATGTTTCTATCGGGGTTGTTTATATAATTTCATAAAGAAAACTATATCTTATAAGGAAATGTATAATGTACGTATATATGTATATATGTATGTGTGCTTTCATATACCCTTAATTTTGTTTATATCTTGAGAATTAAGAATCGTAGCCACAAACTGTATTTATGTTTTCGAAAGGATTTTTGATGGAGAATGTATTTATACAGGGAAAATATATCCATATAAGAACATCAACAAAATTTATCCTTGAAATAAATGTTTCGTCATGCATTTTGTTATATTGTCATTATGACTTTTATTCCTTATTCACATCCTTTCTATTGTTATTAATTTTGTTATTAACTTTTATATTTATTATTAAAATGGAACAAAAGTGAAAGGTTTGATATACAAGGATTTTTTAGTTTCTGAAGTTATATTTGACGATATAAAGAAATTTGTTGGTATTTTGTTATTTATATAATTATATGATTTTGTTTATTAATTGTTAATAAAAATATTACAATGTACCGATAATTATTTTGTTATAGTTTTTGTGCATTACGTGAGCGAGGTTATATTTCCTACATTTGCTTTTATTTATTATTTACTATTTTATATTAATTTGTTAAGATTTTGTTGTTAATATTGAAATGCTTAGATAAGAATGCGATATTAAGCTTTATTTTCTTTGTTACTTTACTGAACAGTCTGGAGAAGTGATTTTGGTATGTTCTGTTTTTTGTTAGTGAGGTTCTAGGGAAAATTTACTAGGAGCATTAAGGCTGTAGTAGCGCCATAAGGTTGTGGTAAGGAGCAGCCATTTTGTATAAATCTTTAAATAATTTTAAGCGGTATATTCTTTTATTATGTGTATACCAAAGGCTTGACGGTGCTGTATCCTAATACAATTAGTCATAAATAATTAAAAATTTTGAAAAATTTATACTGAACATGATTAGAGGTACTCTCGGCGCTGGGACGTGACACCGGGAATCAATGTAAGCTCGCGAAATCAAAATTATAATATTAATCAAAACAACCGACAAAATTTCCCTACTTCAAGAAATATGGGATTAATTTGTCGATATTGCAAAATACCAGGGCATAGCTTAGAGCAATGTCGAAAAAAGGCAGTACAATAATAATGTGAGAAATCAAGAAAATCGAATCGGAAACCGAATGTTTGAAAATCGAATTCTTGAAAATTCTCAACGTAACAGACCGCAAGAAGCCCCGGGAAACCGAGAGCGGGCACAGCGAGTCGGCGCAGCGCTGAACGAACGCCCGCGAGTGCGCCTGATAACTCCGAACGAGAACCGCGAGGGAACGCCAGTGTAATAAACGTCGCATGTAATAAAATTGGGAAACCACCTTCCGTTATACTACCAAGCAAAAATTTGGTTGACGAACGAGCAAATTTTATGATAGATACAGGTTCTGATATTAATATAATAAAAGAAACTTGTCTTCATGAAAACATGCCCATCGATACCAAAATGGTGTTTGAACTAAGTGGAATAACTAAAGGTCGAACTCGTACGATAGGCGTAACAAAAGTACGCATTTTCGACGTCGACATATTATTCCATGTAGTCACGGATAAATTCCCTATGATCCACCCTTCAATAGGATGGAGTTTTGGGCACTGAATTCTTTAAGAACCAACGAGCGACCATAGACTACCAGAGGGCAAGTCTGATCGTAAATGGCAAGCCATATTATTTTCATAATGATGAGACCGTTATTCTTCCCGCTAGGACGCAAAAACAAATATTTGTACGAATCGCCAATCCAGAAATAAAAAATGGATATATTCCAAAGTTAAACGCAGGACCGCAGGTGTACTTAGGTAACGCCGTCGTATCAAATCATCACGGAGTAGCGCATTTATATGCTGTTAACTCATCGGATGAGGATATAGAATTAGCGATCCCTACTGTAAAGATATATCCATTCGAAGAGATAAGAGAAGAGATTAAGGAAAATTTTAATAATAAACGAGATAATGATGATGAACGTGTTAATAAAATATTGCAATTACTACGTCTCGATCATTTGAACGAGGAGGAAGTCACTAGTGCCACTAGCCTAGTAACATCCCATGCGAAAAGATTTCATTTGCCAGGAGAACCTTTAGGCGCGACAAATGTTTTTAAACACCGAATATTTACCACTGATGATCGTCCGATTAATGTCAAGCAATATCGTTATCCTCAAATACACAAGGAGGAAATACGAAGACAGGTCGACGAGATGCTGGATAAAGGTGTTATAGAACCATCAAGTTCGCCTTACAATTCTCAATTATGGATTGTTCCCAAAAAGGATGATTCCCTAGGAAATAAAAAATGGCGTCTAGTAATAGATTTCCGTGCTTTAAATGAAAAGACTATCGGAGACGCTTATCCTCTTCCAAATATCATCGACATATTAGATCAACTCGGAAGTGCCAAATACTTCTCTGTATTTGATCTAGCATCTGGTTTTCATCAAATTCCTATAGATGAAACAGATAAACATAAAACCGCATTTTCAACGCCGTATGGACATTTTGAATATAATCGTATGCCGTTCGGACTAAAGAATGCGCCTGCTACATTTCAGAGATTAATGGATCAAGTTTTGACAGGATTACAAGGAATAGAGTTGTTCGTATATCTTGATGATATAGTAATTTATGCCCGCTCACTCCAAGAACATGAAACAAAATTTCATAGACTTATGAAACGACTTACTAAAGCTAATTTATACTTGCAACCTGATAAATGCGAATTTTTGAAGAAAGAAGTAGCATATCTGGGACACATAATATCTGAAGATGGCGTACGGCCAGATCCAAAAAAGATAAGCGCTGTGAAAAATTTCCCTAGGCCCAAAACACGAAAGAATATTAAACAGTTCCTTGGACTTGCAGGATATTATAGAAGATTTATTGAAAACTTTTCCAAGATTGCTAAGCCTTTATCTGATTTAACAAAACAATCAGTTGCTTTTGATTGGCAACGGAAACAACAGGAAGCATTTGATGAATTGCGGAACGCTTTGTGTTCAGAACCGATATTACAATATCCAAATTTTAATGAACCATTTATTATAACAACGGATGCATCTGGATATGCAATTGGAGCTATATTAAGTCAAGGAAAAATAGGAAATGATCTTCCAATAGCATATACTTCTCGAGTTTTAAGCGATGCAGAAACGAGATATTCAGCAACAGAAAAAGAATTATTAGCTCTGATTTATGCAGTAAAACATTTTCGCCCCTATATTTATGGCCGAAAATTCTCATTAGTAATGGACCATAAACCACTAGAATGGTTAAATTCAATAGCTGATCCTACCTCGAGATTAATGCGATGGAGGCTTAAATTAGCGGAATATGATTATCAAATAAAATACAAACCGGGAAAGAAAAATAAAAACGCCGACGCTTTATCACGAAATCCTACAGAAAATATTAAAAATATATTTCCTCTACAAGCAAAACGTGCACGATCTTCAAGCGAAGGTTCCATGGAAGCCGATTATAAAAAACAAAAAATTTCACATCCAAAATTTAAAAGAATGTGGGAGAGTGAGGGATCAGGAAATCCTGCACCACACAAAAAATTAAGACCTGAAGAATTATCTCCTTATGAAGATTCGGATGATGAATTAAAAGAACCGCCCAGAAGTAAATTTATAGCTGACTTAGAAAGCAGCGACAGTGATAGTACAGCATCATATTATTATGATACTGATTATGGAACCGATAGCTCAGGAATTATTAGAAAGGGAGAAAAGAGAAAGCGAAAGAGTAGCTCATTGAATCTGGAACATCGCAAACTGCAACAAAGAAGAAAAAAACGGAAGCCTTCTAAAACTTCAAGTTCTGAAAGTATAGTAAAACACCACGACGTTAAGGAAATGGCGAGGCCTATGAATACGGCTGAAGTGCGTGATTCAGTCAAGCGTCATACCGATGACGACGCCGCCACGCGACAGCGTCAGAAAATGGAAACGCCGATGGACTACAGCGCCGTTGCAGCAACGCGCAAGCGCGCGAGCAGAGACAATACAACGGGTGATCCATATAAAAAGAAACCTAATAAAAATATGCATAAATATAAATATTTAGAAGAAGAACCAATGGATATTGCCACACATTCAAGCGATAGTTTTAAAATTGAAAGAAATATAGAAGTGAAAGTTGATGTCCATTCACCTCCTAAAATTTCCATAGGAACGCAACACGAAAAAATAAAAAGGTCACAATCAAAATTAAAAAATACTGATTCTATCCAAATATTAGAGGAAAATATCCCTTTAAATAAAGACGAAATCCAAGCGATGGAAATTTCATCCAGTAGCAAACGAATGGAATTTGAAATTGAGAATAGTCCCATGAATTATCGAAATCCAAAAACGCCAAGCGATAATACCGATAAAACCGAATCGGAAGAAATTTTCACCACCTTCTCGTAAAGCTAAACCACGCCCATTAGAGAAGAGTAAGAATAAAAATAGAGAAATACAAAAATTATCTAAACCAATGTCTTTCAATAAAAAGATAAATAAAAAGCCTGCGAAAAAGAATAAAATAATCAAGGAAAAACCAAAATCAAAAATCAAAGAAATCTCTGAAGTTCCAATCAATACTTTAGAATCACGAGACCACATTTGGATGAAAAATAATAATATAATATGTTTTGTAAATACAAAAGGAGAACCGGTAGACGAAATAAGTCAAGAATTAATAGAAAGGAAATTATATCAAAGACCTTCAAATTTTAAAGGAATAATGGGACATGTATTAACTATGGACAGGAACAATAGAAAAATATTCGGATTAATAATTAAAGAAGAATTAAATAATAGAATAAGAGAAAATGATATTGTAAACGCCTTTAAAGAATTAAAAAGTGAAATGATACGATCGAATATTTTACACGCAGATATATCGCAGAGTAAAAGTAATATCGATGTGCCATGGTTTAGAATACGCAATATTATGCGATTAACATTCCTAAATACTAATATACAGATAACAATATGTAAGGGACAAATATGCATACCGAAACTAGAAGAGAGATTGCGTATCATACATGAATGTCATGAATCCAGTGTCGGAGGACACAAGGGAATCGCGAAGACAGTGGCGCGGATACGCCACAAATATTATTGGCATAACATGAAAAAACAAGTTGAAAATTATATTCAAGCTTGCAATAGCTGTCAAAAGAAAAAATTAGTACGCGTAAAAACAAAACAGCCAATGATAATAACCGATACACCTGTCGACGCATTCGACAAAGTTTCAATGGATATTCTAGGACCGCTACCTGTAACAGAAAATGACAATGAATATATTTTAACTATTCAGGATTTGCTAACAAAATATTCCATTGCCGTGCCTCTCGTACAGACAAATTCAGAGGAAATCGCAAGAGCATTTACTCGACGCTTTATCTGTCAATTTGGTAGCCCCAAAGCAATATTGACGGATCAAGGATCAAATTTCACGAGTTCTATGATGAAGAAATTTGCAAAATATTTTAAAATTAAACAATATCGTACATCCGCCTTTCATCCGCAATCAAATGGTT
This sequence comes from Pogonomyrmex californicus, assembly GCA_024349325.1. Lineage (NCBI taxonomy): Eukaryota > Metazoa > Arthropoda > Insecta > Hymenoptera > Formicidae > Pogonomyrmex > Pogonomyrmex californicus. Next base: position 122,881 of record JAECZD010000065.1, read on the forward strand.
CGATAGAACGAAGTCACCATGTATTAACCGAATATCTAAAGCATTATATTACCAACGAGCGAGATTGGGATAATTGGCTCGAGCATGCTATGTTTTCGTATAATACTAGCGTACACGAAGGAACGAAATTTACTCCTTATGAATTAGTATTTGGAAAAATGGCACGTTTACCTTCTCAAATAAAAAATGATGACGATTTTGAAACTTATAATGATTACGTGAATGAATTAATTGACAAATTAACAGATTTAAGAAAATTGGCAGCATCAAATTTAAGCAACTCTAAAGAACGTTATAAATACTATTATGACCGAAAATTAAAAACACTGTTACGTCAAAACCGCGGGGACCTCTCCGATAATCTCAGCGGCAAATTATTGAAAACGCTCTTGAGGAATTTCGGCAAATTACACGGCTGACCTTGCGTTTAATCAGACGTCGGGTGATTATTTGACTGTAAGCGGATCAGTGCAACGGAGAAATTGGTTAGCCGGCGCTATAAAATGCCGTCGGGAGCGGGATTCGTCTCGTCAAGGTAATATCATCCGCAGATCTCTATGTCGTTCTCTATGTCGTTACCTAATTCCCTGAGCACTTCTAGAGACACGGTGAAAACTTCGGTGCATTCAGGGCAAAGCTCAATGTCGCGGACTATTACAAGACTGGTACGGCAGCAATCGCAATGATCCCGGGCGGAAGTATATCCAAACTGGAACGCATGGGTCAATTCAAGACGATACGTAAAAGTCCCCTCCGGTATTTCTTCCTTGCATCGAAAGCAAAGATATTCGGCACTATTAGGGAGTGACTCGGCGATAGCGTCGTCTACGCGTCGATATCCAAACGTGGTAAGGCAACGCACTGTACTCCTACGATATCTGTATACGGCGCCTGGGTGAGTGCGCGAATCTCGTGGCTCGAGAAAACAAGGCGGGCACATTACGTCAAATAACGGGAATTAATATTACGCGGCGAGTATTTAATGTTAAAATGATATTTCGAAGCTAGAATATTTCTATACGCAACGGTAGAGCGGCTCGAAACCCTGCATGCCTTAAGGGAAAGTGGCAAGGGAGGCAAAAAAAGGGGTCGGTCGTAAAACCCTTCCGGTAAAGTGATGCAACTATGCGGCGGTCGGTCGACGCGAACAAAGCGAATGACGCAACCCGAAAGAATCCTGAGCGCGAGTACTCTTAAATTAGTTCACATCTAATTTCTTTATACTTGATATTTCACTGCTGTAAACGTATGCCCAATGAGAAAACGCGAAAGCGATCGGGAATAAAACTTAATGTAAGATTCTCACTTACCTTTCGGTGTTTACTCTGCGCAGATACTCCTCGAGGGAGATACGCGGTCGAAAGCTGCTTCCCTGGTAAGCTGCTACGGGTACGGATGGGGCTGGTAAGGCGCTCCAGAGGCGATCGTGCACGAGGAGTTCGTACTCGCCGTCGTAAGTCACTTCTTCGCCGATGATCGCGTTATGGTCGTAAATCGCGGCCACGTGGAGATCGTATTCGAGTCGCCGAAGCGCGTTGTTACGACCCGCGCGATTCTTCAGTGCCTTAGGCATTCGGCAGAGGCTCTAGGCGTATATTATATTTAATTGAAAGGTTAGGGTTAGGATATTGCATTCGGCTGCGAGCCAATTACGCCTTATGGTTCGGCGTCGCGTTGGAATGCATGAGCTACCGCGTGCTCGAAGTCCGATGTTTCCTTTGTGGTAAGTGCGGATGACGCACAACACCTTGCCCCCAGAAACGATCGGAATTCTTGCTTTAACTGTTAATTGTTCGGTAAAAGAAGACTTGAATTTATGATGAACGCCCGTTGCCTCTTTAGCCTCGCGAACACATCCGTTTATCGGAATCTCGGAGACAAGGAATGAAATAATGAAGAACACGTGGCGTTAAATAGAAATCGTTATATTTAGATATTCACTGAATTTACACTCACGGAATATTAACACTATATATATCAAACTAGAATTTGAACTATTAATAAGATTTGAACTAAAACTAGAGATTGAAACAATTTGAACTAAATCTAGAAATTGAAACACGCTTATACTTGAACGAGACGACGCTCGCGCGGTGTTCACTGGTCGACGACGCGCACAAGAGTGAACGAGTATGGCCGCGTGTTGTAACGCGTGCCTGCGGCGGCGCTGTTGCGCAACATGGCGGTAGCGTGGGTACGTCAACGCACGTGGCGCTCGCGGCGGTCATAGACTATAGAGCTAGACTAGACGTACATATCTATAATGGTCGTTGATCGGCCAATCAGCGCGCGGCTGATTGGAGATGATGCGCGCAACAGCAACGCGAGCCTTATTATAGTAATAATTTTACAATTAATTAGATTTATTGTTAGCATAATTTGTTATTGTTATTTATCATTTATTTATTATTATTATTTAATTTTATTATTTATTTTAGGAAAAATGCTTACTATTAACAGTTATCTAATAATTTGCAACCTATGGGATTGCCTATATTATTATAATACTTATATTTATTATAGTGTATATTCACTGGCGGTAAGGCGCATCACGTGGTATGTTGACGGCAGGAGAGCCGGTTGTTGCCAACTTTGGCGGCTAGAATAGTGGCGCTTCTGCGCAGGTGGGATAAAAGGAGAAGGAAAAATTTTACCCGTTGGCTCTCCTGACGTCACAACACAAAGATATAAGGAGGGAGATTTTATTTATTTATTAAAGCCGAAAAAGAGTCACAAATTTGATGATGAATATACCGGTCCGTACAAAATAATAGAAGTCTTAGAAAATAATAATATAAAAATTTTAATCTCTCGAAATAAAACCAAAATTATACATGTAAATAGAACAAAGCCTGCTCGCATTCCAGATCAGGGATGACGGAGAACGAATATTCAATAACGGAATTAAAAAATAATCCGGGAATATTCTACGAGGCGTTAGGCGAGATGCGCACGTCAGATATATCTTGGAAAATGATAATGTACATCAATTTAGATGATGTCATAGGCGTATCCGAAGGGCTTCAACGTGAAATAAACCGAACGAAGCTGCAATGCGACCAAATTCCATATACATGTAGTACTGGTCGAAAACAACTCGCAGAATTAACAAGAAAAATTAATAAAATAAAGCAATATAAATTTCATATTCACGAATTGCTCATAGGATCACGAATGAAAAGAGCTCCCCTAGAATTCATCGGGCAATTGAGTAAAATTTTATTTGGAACACTAACTGCAGAAGATTTTTATTATATTAATAATGCGATAGAACATGTCGAAAATAAAACCAACGATCTTGCGACGCTATTTATCAATCAAACTATCGCAACGCGCTCACGTTTCGGGGAACTGTACAACGTGACCCTCAAGATAAAAACGCAGCTAGCCGATCTTCGACATTATATAGATGAAAAATATAAAAATGTAACCGACGTAATTATTCGAAATAAAATTAATGACGATATCGAACGAGTAATAGAGGATATAAATATAGCAATATTAGAACATGAAATCGATTTGAATATTCTAATAGACGGAATATTATTCGGAAAACAAGGATTAATACATCCACGAATAATATCGCCACAATATTTAATAAAAAATTCTAAACACATTCAAGAACAAATTCCGTATGCTGAATTTCCTGTAGCTATTAATAAAGAGGGAATCGATCGGTTAATAAAAATTTCTACCCTGCACGTTGCATATCTACAAGATCTTGTTTATATTTTGCAAATTCCATTGCTAACACCTGGAAAATATAAACTTTATAAATCAATACCATTACCCGTTAGACAGTCATTTGACACAACAAAATTTGCAACAATTGAAACCGAGATAGTGCATATAGCATTAAATGAAGACGCCGATAATTTCTATGAATTCCGTCAAGGAAAGCTAGAGGAATGCATAGCATCTGACAGTGTCTTTATTTGCCCAGCTACGTTCCCCTTGAAAAAGATAAGGCAGACTTCAAGCTGTGACGTCGAGATTTTTTTGAATAAAAGTATAAAGCCTAATAAATGTAAAATAAAAATTATGGAACTTCAAGATACATATTGGAAAGCTCTGACTACTCCAGGAAATTGGATTTAGTCTACTACAGAAAAAGAAATTGTGCGACTAAATTGTCGTCATACAACAAAGCAATTTGAAATAAATAATTCCGGAATAATTTCTGTGCAACAAGGATGTAAGATTAGAGCGAGAACGGCCACTATGAGTCATCCAGCTTATCATACTACAACATTCGCTCAACATTTCATCTCCACGAATAATTTAAGCATTCTAGAATTATATGAGCCTATCCAAAGGGAATATAAAATTAATTTCACAGAAACCGCGCATGAAATTTGGATAACCAATCATAGCAATATAGAGGCATCGTTTAACGATATTATAGAAAAGGCACGCCAGATCAAAGAAAGAAAGTTACAAAATTCACGCTTCACCATGTATAGTGCAGCTGCATGCAGTATCGGATTACTCGGGATACTCTTGCTCGCCTTGTCCTTGGCTTGCAAGAATTCCTGGATCTGTGACGTGGCAAGACAAGTCCACGAGCGTTGCTGTAAGAAACAAAGGAGCAATGATACCTCCTCCCACCCCTCAATAGAAAATAAAAACGCATGCTCTGAGAGTGCTTGCACTCAGTTTAATGAAGAGCAGCCTCAGAGTCTCGTCATTGCTACAAACGCTAAAAAAGAGCATTGCACCGTCTCGTAAGTGATATCCTATAAGACCTGAAATTTTTTATTAAAATCTTTGGGTGATCACTTGCAGGAAATCAAAGGGAAAAGTCTGAATGCGGAGACGAGCCAGCATTGTGGAGCAACATTTACAGTGGTCCCGAGTTTTAGGACGACTTCGTCGGATGAGCAATATGGGCAGTCGATACCGCCCTACTCGCTCATATATGCGAAACCCTCCGGAAAACGGAACTGCATCCACTAGCCTCTCGCCGATATCGGAAGGACGAGACGTCTGGCCAGGGATGGACATCGGACCGACGGATCCCGATGTTTATCAAAGAGAGCCCATCCACATTCCACAACTCCCCAGACGGGAATATGAGACCATTCCGCCGGTAGAGCCCGCCACGATTACGCCAACATCTGATCTCATCTGAGATCTACTGCAGGAAATTGACGCAGGAATCGACACCGTGGAAAATCTACAGCGACCGCCAGCTGAGTTACCGCCAGAGGCAAGCAATTCAGAGGCCGATGAGCATAGATCTGTCTCAGCCGCAGCAACCGGAAGTCCAAGCAACTCCGAGCCCGAGTACATGGAAATGGGACCGCAAGCAACCTACGTCAATGCGCCAGCTGAGAGGCGTGACGTAACGACGCAGATTGAAGAGGCATCGGAAAGGACTTACGACGACCTGGAACCTCCACAGCGAAACGAACATCCCGTAAGTGAAAGAGGAATACCAATACCCCAGAGCTCTCCCCCTCTTGGACGATCGCACAGTGTTCTCGTGCCACCTTATTATCGTGACTATTTAAATTTGAATTCAATGCCCGCATATAAACTCTATTGTTTATCAGCATGGTATGTGCAAATTTCCGACAATGTGATATTGTGTGCGAATTGTGCTACATCCGAGCATACTTTTTGCGTGCCAAACCGCCAGCGTGCGCTATGGCGACATTTGCATGCCATTTCGCGAACGTTGCAGAATACCACACTACATTGCGGGCGCTGTTACAAGCTGTTATTGCGAGCGAGGCGCGCGATTGATTGTTTTAATTGCAGGCGACATGTGATAGACCGTGAAGGCTGTGTCGACCACTTAGTACATACTTTGTTGTGCGAGATAGCTATGCCGCGAGATTTATTTTAGCTTCTGCCGGAGATATAATCGTATCTTTTTACATAACAGCTACCAGCGATAATACATATATACATACACAACAAAAAAAAATATATGCTTCTCTTTATGTTATAATAGAAATACATACACATAAAATAACAAGGAAAGGTTTTTTTTATCATTATGCGATTTTATATACACGCATGCGCACATGCACTACGCATGCCAATGTAGTATGTAATGCAATTACTAACAAATAAAATAAAATGGTGATGGAAAAGAAAAAGGGGAAAAGAATATTATCCTTCAATCATATCCAACTACCATATCCACTCTAACAATAGTCATAACAATAGAAATAAGAGTAACAAAAAGAAAAGAGAGAAAAATTATAGAAATAAAAATGTTTTATAATATTTGATGCATGTGGAGAGACTGACGACTCATAACAAAAATAATAATGACAAGATATGCCTGAAATGAACATATAATCTAATATATATATATATATATATATATATATATATATATATAACTTAATAAAAATATATATATTAAGCTTATTAATCTTCCTCACGTAGCATATATAACCATTAATTAATTAAATTTGCGCAAATAACCTACACCTCTCCCTTAATAATCATTCCATAAAATACCTTTAATGATCTTAACAATAATAATATTAACAATAAAGGTGGAAGAAACAGAAAAAAAAAACATATAACACACATACAAGGAGATAGACGACTAGAAGGAGGAAAACACTAGCAATAATATACACACGTATACGTATAAAAAAAATATATATATATAATAAATAAAACATTAGTTATTATAAAGTTCGGAGACCGAATTTCTCCACGGATGGAGATGTCACGTCCCAGCGCCGAGAGTACCTCTAATCATGTTCAGTATAAATTTTTCAAAATTTTTAATTATTTATGACTAATTGTATTAGGATACAGCACCGTCAAATCTTTCCTATACATTTAATAAAAGAATATACCGCTTAAAATTATTTAAAGGTTTATACAAAATGGCCGCTCCTTACCACAACCTTATGGCGCTACTACAGCCTTAATGTTCCTAGTAAATTTTCCCTAGAACCTCACTAACAAAAAACAGAACACACCGAAATCACTTTTCCGGACTGTTCAGTAAAGTAATAAAGAAAATAAAGCTTAATATCGCATTCTTATCTAAGCATTTCAATATTAACAACAAAATCTTAACAAATTAATATAAAATAGTAAATAATAAATAAAAGCAAATGTAGGCTAAGTCGACCAATAGAAAACTATGTCAAGAACAACTAGAAGGTCTGAAATACGTGAATCATAGCTGACTCATAATGAAAGGCTTTATTCAGACCTGTAGAATCATAACATTGGAATCTAGGTCACCCCTACTTCCATGTTTTGGCAACATATAAAAACCTCAAGCGACGATACGAACAACACAGCATTTCGCATTTCCCATTTCGCACTTGCTATTCACACTTACAATACGCACTTACACTTACATTCGCATTCGCACTTGTACGCGTACGTACATTTTTGCACTTGTACTTCCACTCGCACTCGCTAAAAATATATATACATATATACATATATATATATATATATATATATATATATATATATATATATATCAATCATTTATAACAGTGAATAAATTCCGATTCAAATACCACAAGTGTGATATTATATTATTCCTTATTCCCAAAATCGAAAACTCTTTCCTGAAAATAAAAGTCATTTCGACATTCCTATTATCTACTTCCTTCGCAGTATCTAATCCTGAGGTTTTACCCTCTTAACCGCATGGAAAAGAATCTCACAAATAACGTGTGAGTGTAGCTGTCGAGGATCTGTTGATTTCGGCTCCGTCCGATCTACCAGGATCTCCCAGGACGTCACAAAAGAGAACGTTCCGGCTAACACAACGGCTTATTGTCTCATCATTCACGATAGAGATGTAGAGTATAACCCACTGACGAACGTCGTACGTAAACTCATGTGATCGCGGTTTTCCTACGAGAACGATGCCAAACGTACCGATCTTCGTCGATCTGCAAAGTTTTACCGTTCGGGAGAAATTTATAGTTAAAGAGGTGGTGAAATTAAAAAATGGAAAAGAGCTAACTCATCGAATATTTCGATAAGCGATACCCTGGAATCTTCTTACAAAGACGGAAAAATCTAAAGCTGGATATCCTCCAATCATCACGGCCTGCAGTGGAGCGACGGCGACGTCGCATACAGACTCTCGAAGCACGTGATTCGAAACGGCGTGTGCGATCAACCGCGAGACGCGCCTAAACAAGTGTACGTCAAAGGCTTGGAGAAAAAGAAGTGGTTAGAAGAAATTCTCGGCTGCGACTTCATCGCGGACCACGACGTGATCGTCAAGACTATCGACGCGGATTTCGAGGATATAGGGCGCCTAAGCACTCTGGACGACGTTCGAGCATTTCACTGCGAGCGTCACGCGAAGCATTGCGCTATGGAGAACGTGTGCCAACTGTACGACTGGTGGTCGAAACGACGGGAATGTATCACCGAATTGTAATATCGCTTTAACGACTTATATCATATGTCAGATTGGTTTTTAATTATTGTATTATATATCAGATTCAGTGCTTATATATTATAATTAGATTCATTGCTTATACTATAATCGAATTCTTTTATCGCTCGCTATACTTATATATATATATATGCTTGAGGAAATACAAAAACATTGTTTACGATATGTCTCACTTTATTTCATCTCAATCTTACATCCCAAAGTACAGAGCAACGAGTTCGCAATCGATAATGTCGTTACGATCGTAGGCATCGCTATCGCGTATGACTCTCGAGATATTTTCCGTATCCTTAGCAGTGAACGCGATATCCTTGAAACGCGCCAATTTCGCATTGATTTTTCCTAATATCTTGGTCAACGAGATGACGAGTCTGCTGATGCAATACTCGAGCTCGAACATGTTATTCACTGTTTCCTTTGACATGGCCAAGCGAGCCGCGGATGTTTCCAGACGTAATATCGTCAAGTTGTTGATTTTTCCGAAACGCACGGTCATATTTCCAATATGCGACGGGGCGGGAAAAGACGGTTCTCCGTTGGTACTCTGCAGATACTTCGAGAGAACGTGTCGTTGCTCGACAAGCTGTCTCCACGTATCGGGCGACATCGAGACCTCCTTGCCATGACTATCTCCCAGGATAATATTCACGCGCGAGAAGCGTTCAAGGAGTGACACATACATTAAGAAATTTGTATCCCGTCTTAGTCAAGGAATATTTTCGTTCTAAAATTCTAACTGGATTGTTCGTACAACCGGCGTTACTATGACTCGACGCGATCGGCCTGTCATCGTCGAGCGTCCTTTTCCTCCTTTTCACGTCGTCGCTCTCGTCGACTCGGCGCGTCTCGGAATCCTGCGAGTGCTCGATATCGTACATCTTTACGATCGAAGAGATCGCGCGATACTGTTCGTAAATGTTTCGTATCCTTAGCTCTATACACTATACGAAAACTTCCGTGCCTCTTCCTCCTCCCTTTCCTCTTCTAAATCATCCTCGCTTGAAAATACATTCCTCATCTGAGCGAGTCTTTTCAAAAGAGCGCGCAATTGCTCTAACAGTCCGTCCCTTGGACACACGATACTAAAAATCTCTAAATCAAATTTACCAGCCATAGTTACACTTCTAGTAAATTCGTTGTACTTGAAGAACTGTCGTTTAACGAGAAAGTACAGATTACCGTCGATGTATCGAACGGCGGACGTTACAGCGGGTGGAATCCCCGGAAATATCGCGTGCAACGAGTTATGTCTAACGGCTATCATCGAGCAATCGTCGATCTCGGCCACGATCTCGTCGTTGTAAATCGCGAACGTTCGCCCCGCGTTAGTATTAATCACAGCGTTGATTTTCGCGTTGGGAGGAAGATTCATATCCTTCAATTTCCTCGGCCAACCCGGTACTAGCTCGAAACTCGGATATTCTATCATGTAAACCGTATCGTCTACGAACAATACGAGTTGGCCCGAGGGTCGTCGATACGCGCCCGCCAAACGCGTAAAATTATCGGGAAGAAAACGCAGATAGTCCGTCAGTAACAACGACCTGCCGTAAGATTTTCCGTTTAGATCGATTGACCATAAGTGACGTCGATACGCCACGTACATTCTATTTTCTAACATCAACACCGCATCGACGCGTCGCAACGCGCACAGATCCGCGGAATCTCCCGTGTCGCGCGTCGCGATCGTGGTCGTCGCTACGGTCGTCGTAACTGGTCCCGCAATTTTGCTCTTATTTTTTAAACCGTATAAATTTTGAATGGCGAGAAAACCCGCCTCGCTTAATCGCACGGGAAAGGTCTTAGAGGGAACAAAAGCGTACATTATCGCATTTTTCAGAGGAGTGTGATGTAATCCTAACGCGTGACAGATCTCGTGCGTCAACGTATGCAGCAGATGAATCGTATCGTCAGGATTAGCGGTCAGCTCGATGTGCCACTTCTTCGCGTTATCCACGTGCACCTCCGACACTTCAGACGATGATAAAAAAGCGTGAGCTAGCACGTTTCCTGGTCCGCCCAACAACGACGGACATATTCGGCTACCTCGATGCCGAGGATCTACGAACGTGTGAAAACCCTTCCGAAACGATATCACGATATCGGGATTCATCGAATCGCGCTCGAACGTCAGCGACAAATTCGCAGCCCACATCTCGAACGCGACCTCGGTGACTTGTAGAACGCTCTCGCTCGCCAGGTGAAAGTTCCAAGTGAGATGTGTCTTCGCCCATTTTCTCGGAGATTTGTCCAAGTCACTCGATATATCTTTGACGCCGCATCGCGGTTTACGCATCTGTTCCAATGTAGCTTCGTTAAGAACACCATCACCAGGTATACGATAATACTCCTGGAAAAGCGCAACCGCGTGTCTCAGAGCCAACGTCGCGTTATCTGATATCGTTTGCACGTTATCGCCGTCCAGGTATCCGTAGGTTTGCAAAAACCGAATCGCCTCCTCGTCACTATCGGCGGCGGAGTCGCTATCAGCGACGGAATCGCGAGTCGCCGCGATAACGACTATCGCGCACGCGATCACGGCGATCCCGCAGGCGGGCATCATCATCGCACGAGACGGGAGTCTAATCGACACTGCGCGTCGCCGACCGAAATACGCGCGAACCGCTCGATCGATGTTGCCATCGGTCGCGAGAGGACGGAGATCGACGCGATGAGTCGATCCGAGTCGCGAATCGAAAATTTATCATTAAAAAGTACACAATAAAGAACAAAAGTAAAAGCATGACAACGATAGAATGGCAAAAGAATAGAAACGAAATAAACGATAGACTAATCTTCTATCGCCGTTGCGGTCAGCCTTCCCGTAGTCACGCGTAGCGAAAAATGACGCATCGCACAACATTCACATTCCTAATGAAACATTCCCTCGTTATTAATATTCCTACGACAATTTCCTTCTCGCGCGATTCCCACTCTCGTCTCTCTCTCTCTCATATGTTCTCAAAACGAGAAAAAACTCTATCTCACAGTCGATTAATCGACGCAACAATGATGCGTATTAATGACGATTCGCATTACTCTTTCTTTATTTCAGTGTATCTCGTACATATATTTGTTGTTTTTATTACTCGGCATCATATTTGTACACACACTTTTACACATATATTTGTGTACATATTCTTATACATATATTCATATTAGTATACATATTATTAATATATATTCTTTTACATAGACATATTAGTACATTCTTTTTTACATATACTCGCGCTCTTCGCTACAATCGATACCCCTGACGATAATTCGCGCGAGCGTCATAGCTATACGTCCCTACTCGCTGTCGCACTCGACGCTTCTCGCTTCCCCGCGCACTCCGGGCACTCTCCTCAGATCATCGGCGACTCGATCTATCAACTGTTGCATCAACTGCTTCTTCCGATCCGACACGGAGTTCAAAAATTGAACTCTCAATTTCGCGTATTTCCACCAGGTGCGTCTCTTCTTCTTAACTATATCCTTGACGTTATACACGTACATTCGAACCAATTCACAATCGGTCCCTTTCTCGCCCGGAGATCTCGCCTCGAACTGTCGTCCACCCTTCAACTTCGTCACGTACTGAACGAATCGATCAGCCTCCTCCTTATCTCCAGATAAAGACGTGAACAACGCGTCTAAACCACTGCCACAACTTTCATCATTCCCTCTCGTAGTACTCAGACACGCAAGATACTTCTCGTACTCGTCGTCGAGATCCCCCTTCGTCGTTTTCAAACGCGCCAAATATTCCCAGTAATCTCATAGCCAACTCGAGGAAGCCTCTGTTACGTCAAAACCGCGGGGACTTCTTCGATAATCTCAGCGGCAAATTATTGAAAACGCTCTCGAGGAATTTCGGCAAATTACACGGCCGACCTTGCGTTTGTTACGTCAAAACCGCGGGGACTTCTCCGATAATCTCAGCGGCAAATTATTGAAAACGCTCTCGAGGAATTTCATGTTAAAATAGTATTTCGAAGCTAGAATATTTCTACAAGCAACGGTAGAGCGGCTCGAAACCCTGCATGCCTTAATGGAAAGTGGCAAGGGAGACAAAAAAAAGGGTCGGTCGTAAAACCCTTCCGGTAGAGTGATGCAGCTATGCGGCGGTCGGTCGACGCGAACAAAACGAATGACGCAACCCGGAGGAATCCTGAGCGCGTATACTCTTATATTCGTTCGGATTTAATTTCTTTGTACTCGATATTCTACTGCTGTAAACGTATGCCCGATGAGAAAACGCGAAAGCAATCGGGAATAAAACTTAATGTAAGATTCTCACTTACCTTTCGTTGTTTACTCTGCGCAGGTACTCCTCGAGGGAGATACGCGGTCGAAAGCTGCTTCCCTGGCAGGCTGCTACGGGTGTGGATGGTGCTGGTAATGCGCTCCAGAGGCGATCGTGCACTAGGAGTTCGTACTCGCCGTCAAAGGTCACTTCTTCGCCGATGATCGCGTTATGGTCGTAAATCGCGGCCACGTGGAGGTCGTATTCAAGTCGCCGAAGTGTGTTATTACGACCCGCGCGGTTTTTTCGTGCCTTAGGCATTCGATAGAGGCTCCAGGCGTATGCGTATATTATATTTAATTAAGGGATTAAGGTGAGGATATTGCATTCGGCTGCGAGCCAATTACGCGTTATGGTTCGGCGTCGCGTTGGAATGCATGAGTTACCGCGTGCTCGAAGTCCAATGTTTCCTTCGTGGTAAGTGCGGATAACGCACAACACCTTGCCCCCAGAAACGATCGGAATTCTTGCTTTGATTGCTAATTGTTCGGTAAAACAAGGTTTGAGTAATTATAAATGCCCGTTGCCTCTTTATCCTCGCGAACACTTCCGATTTCTCGCGACGATAGGAAGGATGATGCAATGAATGACACGTGGCGAATACACTGTACTTATTATATTCAAATATTCAGGAATCGAATTACACTCGCGTAACACTTGATTAAATTTAGAGCAATACAAGATTTAGAATACAAATGATCACTTAATTTACTGAACTAGAATTTAGAATTGACGAAGTAGAATTGACTTAAAATTAGAATTGGAATTGAGATTGACACTCGCACGATGTGTACTACTCGACAGCGCGTACAAGAGTGAACGAGCGTGGCCGCGTGTTGTAACGCGTGCCTGCGGCGGCGCTGTTGCGCAACATGGCGGATGGCGTGGGTACGCCGAAGCACGTGGCGCAAGATGGCGGGCGGCGTGGGTACGCCAACGCATGTGGCGCTCGCGGCGGTCATAGACTATAGAACTAGACTAGACGCGCGTATCTATAATGGTCGTTGGTCGGCCAATCAGCGCGCGGCTGACCGGAGATGATGCGCAACGGCAACGCGAGCCTTATTGTAGTATTAACAATTTTACAACTAATTAAATTGATATCGTTATCGTTAACATGATTTTGTTATCAATGTAAGTGTTATCTTTCACATACTAATTATTAATCTGACCATTATCATTAAATCATTATTAATTATTAACTAGTAACCTATTAGTATTATTATTATTTAGCGGCGGTGATTATGTTATGAGTAAGGAAAGCGGTAATTGTTATTACTACTTATTATCTTATTTATTAATATTATTTAATTTTATTACATATTTTAGGAAAAAAATGCTTACTATTATCGGTTATTTAATAATTGCAACCTGTGAGATTGCCTATATAATACTTATATTTACTATGGTGTATGTGTGCTGGCGGTAATGCGCATCACGTGGTACGTCGACGGCAGGAGAGCCGGTAGTTGCCAACTTCGGGGATTAGAATAATGGCGCTTCTGCGCAGGTGAGATAAAAAGGAGAAGGAAAAATTTTACCCGTTGGCTCTTCTGACGTCACACGTTTAACCAGACGTCGGGTGATTGTTGGACTGTAAGCGAATCAGTGCAACGGAGAAATTGGTTAGCCAGCGCGATAAAATGCCGTCGGGAGCGGGATTCGTCTCGTCAAGGTAATATCGTCCGCAGATGTTCTCGATGGCATTACCTAATTCCCTGAGCACTTCTAGAGACACGGTGAAAACCTCGGTGCATTCAGGGCAAAGCTCAATGTCGCGGACTATTACAAGACTGGTACGGCAGCAATCGCAATGATCCCGGGCGGAAGTATATCCAAACTGGAACGCATGGGTCAATTCAAGACGATACGTAAGAGTCCCCTCCGGTATTTCTTCCTTACATCGAAAGCAAAGATATTCGGCACTATCAGGGAGTGACTCGGCGATAGCGTCGTCTACGCGTCGATACCCAAACGTGGTAAGGCAACGCACCGTACTCCTACGATATTTGTATACGGCGCCTGGGTGAGTGCGCGAATCTCGTGGCTCGAGGAAACAAGGCGGGCACATTACGTCGAATAACGGGAATTAATATTACGCGGCGAGTATTTAATGTTAAAATGGTATTTCGAAGCTAGAATATTTCTACAAGCAACGGTAGAGCGGCTCGAAACCCTGCATGCCTTAAGGGAAAGTGGCAAGGGAGGCAAAAAAAAGGGTCGGTCGTAAAACCCTCCCGGTCGGGTGATACAACTAAGGGGCGGTCGCTCGACATGAACAAAGAGAATGACGCAACTCGCGACGAGTATACCTATATTGGCTTACGTCTAATTCCTTTATATTCTTTATTTATTTATCCGTTACGTTCTACATTTCGCGGGTAAACGTATACCCGGCGGGGTGGCGCAAAATCAATCGCGAATGAAATTCAATGTGTGATTTTTTCACTTACCCTTTCGGTGGTTGCTCTGCCCAGATACTCCTCGAGGGAGATGTGCGGTCGGAAGCGGCTTCCCTGGTGAGCTGTCGCGGGCACGGATGGGGCTGGCAAGGCGCTCCAGAGGCGATCGTGCACGAGGAGTTCGTACTCCCCGTCGTAGGTCACTCCTTCGCCGATGATCGCGTTGTGGTCGTAAATCGCGGCCACGTGGAGGTCGTATTCAAGTCGCCGAAGTGTGTTATTACGACCCGCGCGGTTTTTTCGTGCCTTAGGCATTCGGTAGAGGCTCCAGGCGTATGCGTATATTATATTTAATTAAGGGATTAAGGTGAGGATATTGCATTCGGCTGCGAGCCAATTACGCATTATGGTTCGGCGTCGCGTTGGAATGCATGAGTTACCGCGTGCTCGAAGTCCAATGTTTCCTTCGTGGTAAGTGCGGATAACGCATAACACCTTGCCCCCAGAAACGATCGGAATTCTTGCTTTGACTGCTAATTGTTCGGTAAAACAAGGTTTGAGTAATTATAAATGCCCGTTGCCTCTTTAGCCTCGCGAACACTTCCGATTTCTCGCGACGATAGGAAGGATGATGCAATGAATGACACGTGGCGAATACACTGTACTTACTATATTCGAATATTCAGGAATCGAATTACACTCGCATAATACTTGATTAAATTTAGAGCAATACAAAATTTAGAATACAAATGATCACTTAATTTACTTAACTAGAATTGAGACGAAGTAGAATTAACTTAAAATTAGAATTGGAATTGAGATTGGATTGACACTCGCACGATGTGTACTACTCGACGGCGCGTACAAGAGTGCCCGAGCATGGCCGCGCGTTGTAACGCGTGCCTGCGGCGGCGCTGTTGCGCAACATGGCGGATGGCGTGGGCACGCCGAAGCACGTGGCGCAAGATGGCGGGCGGCGTGGGTACGCCGAAGCACGTGGCGCAAGATGGCGGGCGGCGTGGGTACGCCGAAGCACGTGGCGCAAGATGGCTGGCGGCGTGGGTACGCCAACGCACGTGGCGCTCGCGGCGGTCATAGACTATAGAACTAGACTAGACGCGCATATCTATAATGGTCGTTGGTCGGCCAATCAGCGCGCGGCTGACCGGAGATGATGCGCAACAGCAACGCGAGCCTTATTGTAGTATTAACAATTTTACAACTAATTAGATTCATTGTTAGCATGATTTTATTTATTATTATTATTTAATTTTATTACTTATATTCATTATAGTGTATTTTCACTGGTGGTAAGGCGCAACGCGTGATATGTTGACGGCAGGAGAGCCGGTTGTTGCCAACTTTGGCGGTTAGAGTAGTGGCGCTTCTGCGCAGGTGGGATAAAAGGAGAAGGAAAAAATTTTACCCGTTGGCTCTCCTGACGTCACACCTCCTTCGTTATCTCGATCTCCATAAGCGACGCACGCTCGTCCGGCGTCGCGGAACTCTCGACCAAGTGAACCATGCTGTCCCCAGAACAGTACGAGTTCCACGGACCCTTTCGACTCCAGACGTCAGTGACGATACGTATAGCGTTCCTCATACGCTCGGCCTCGCGTATACGCGCGATCGGCTCCGTTCCTCGGTGAACCGCCAGATGTTTAGACAGAAACGCCATCATCAGCCGCAAATTACACGCCGCCGAATGCATAGACGTCCACATCGCGCGCATCAACTCGAGCGAGTCGACCGCGTCGCTCTCGACCGCGTCGCTCTCGACCGCGTCGCTCTCGACCTCCGCCGATATCTTGTTCTCCTCTTTCCGCTCGATTGTAGGCCGTTTCTCACGTCCCATCGTCATCGCGCGTTTCTCCCGTTCCACTATCTCGCGTTCCATCTCTCTTGAAAACTCGAGCGAATCGTCTAAGAGCGATATTATCTCCGGATCCTTCAATTGACTCTCCAGAACATTAAACTGACTCTCCAAAACATTAGACTGACTCTCCATCTCGCAAACTAACAATATATCGTCGACACTCCTAGTTAAATACTCTCTAAAGCGGCGTAAACAGGACGCGCTAGATCCGGCGGAAAACGCGAATCGCCTCGACGCGCCTAATCGGGACGTTATGGAAAACAGACACGCGTCTAAGGCGACGCGACAAATCGCAACATCCTGCGAACGATGCGACGACGCGCCCGTTATGGAAAACAGACACGCGTCTAAGGCGACGCGACAAACCGCAACATCCTGCGGACGACGCGAATCGCCTCGACGACGTGCCCGTTATGGAACACAGACACGCGTCTAAGGCGACGCGACAAACCGCAACATCCTGCAAACAACGTCTAGACACGAGCACGCCTAAAGCGACGCGACAAACCGCGGCATCCCGCGAAACGGGACGCGCCAGACCGCGCGGAAAACGCTAGACCGCGCGAAGAGCGCTAGACCGCGCGGAAAACGATAAGGCGGCGTCAAGAACGCGCCCGAAAAGAAAAAAAAACTCTAGGGCGACGTCGAGGACGGGGGAATCCGACCCGGGGAAACCCCGCGACCACTTTACCGACCGGAGAGGGACAAACCCGTCTCGACGACCGCCAGAGGGATCCACCTTCTCCTCTCCCCGAATACGAACCCCCTGAGGAAAGAAATCCATGCTCCCCGGATTCGAACCCCCGAGGAAAGAAAACCATCCTTACCGACAGGATTGGATACGAACCCCCTGGGGATTCTACGACCCCCTCCTATGTAAATATATATATATATATATATATATATATATATACATATATATATATACATAATATATATATATATATATATATATATATATATATATATATTATATATATCACTATTAATTTAAAAACTATTATAGCCTCGGCATTTTCATATTAGAATTATCGTCTTATTTTTAAATCAGAAATATGTCATAAAAATTTCGGTCGCGAGTTGTATATATATATATATATATATGAGTGATATATATATGATTTCATTTATACATAAGTAGGTATACTAGGCCTATTCTAACGCAAGAGCTCCGAGCGGGGTGCAGGTGTGCGGGGGGAACGGTAAGCGCGGGAGGGTAGAGAGAAAGGGGAAGGCACGGGCGGCCTTTGAAATGAGCTGCGGAGAGGGGAATACGATCCGGTAGTTATAAAAAGAAATAGATAAACAAATAGATAAACAAATTTGATATAAACAAATAGAAAATTGCGACTCGAAGGATATGACGTCACGGGAGGGAGAGGGAGATAAGATAGTAGGATCCGGCAAAGGCGAAGATGATATAAACAAATAGATAAACAAATAGGTAAACAAAGATTATATAAATGAGAAGATAAATAAATTGCGGACAGGACGCGTGGTCAGAGTGAGAGCCCGGACGCCGCGCCCGCCGCCGCCGAGTAAAAAATAAAAAAAAATTAAAAGACTCACCAGTTGAGATTATAAAAGTAATCCAAAAAAGAAAATGTCATTTAAAATTCACACAAAAGAAATATCAATAATCCAAAAAAAATGTCACTTAAAATACATACATACAAAGAAATATTTAATCCAAAAAATATGTACTTAAAATACACACACACACACACACACACACACACACACACACACACACAATGTTTAACAATTCAAAAAAATGTCACTTAAAATACAAAAGAAAAAATAATTTTATGCCCCCTTCCGGATTACTCCCGCGGATTAACCCGCGGGGGAACTTCATCCACATCCTTAAAATTATCCATCAGAACTTTAAATAATTTCATCTTTTAGATAATTTTCCTCCTTCTTCTCATTCTCTCCTGAAATCATGCAACTGATAGTTCATATAATTCTAATGACCAATGCAATTGCATAATATCGGCATAAGGGTCGTTGGGAATGTAATAGATATACTGTTCCTCCGCATCCATCACGAAAGTACTATTGTCATAATCTATGCGGATAATATTTATCCACATATGTATAAAAGCAAAGCGCTTCTGGATCGCAAAATTATTAAGAAATTCTTCAAAATCGCTATCGTCATCAGCATCACCATTATCTTCGTCGGGAAGTATTGCGAGTTACATGATCCCGGAATGCGGTGAGATTGATAGATTCGGGGCCTATTGTAAATGTCCCCCGGGGAAGAGTCTCGGTGCAGACGAGGAATTGCGCGAGGATGTCGCGGAACATGAGTTCCTCCTCGAAGAGTACCGGCGATACTGGTGGAACGTCGCCAACGAATTCCACGCTCGACGTGAAACTCGCTGGTGAAGGAGGAGTCTGTGGACGAGGTGGCGATGGAACGCGAAGCGTCGAGGCCCGCGAAATTGAGGGAGAGGAGGCAGATGATGGAGCGCGAGGCGTTGAGACTCGCGAGAGTGAAGAGAAGGTTCGGCAGAAAATGGAGGATGGAGTGCGAAGCGTTGAGATTCGTGAGGGTGAAGGGGAGGTTCGGCAGAAAATGGGGGATGGAGTGCGAGGCGTTGGAACTCGCGGTGCTGTGTGGCTGTCCTCCATTGGTGAAGCTCCGAATCGGTTAATGGATTGAAGGAATTCCGGTAGGCCTGATCCAACAGGCTTCGCGCTCGGAACGTAGCTTCCCGCCGTTGCCGTCTTGCCGTCTTTCTATTGATTCTCCCGTTGTTCACTATTAAGTGAATATAAGTTACGGATGTTAAAATATAATTCGGGTTGCGAAGATATGCTCGAAGAGAAACCGGAAAGAAATAACAGTTCCACTTACGTTTGGATGTGGTGACAGCTCAAATGCTAAAGATCCTGGCCCGCCGGAACACACTCACTCGGATTTATAAACACGAAGAACTTGTCTTCACTTCGAGAACTTTTCACTTTCAATTTTTAAGAAGGATCTGCGGTGAGGATCTTGGATGGTAGAAACCTTGCAATTGCCAAGGTTGGAGAACACAGGATGGTTGCAGCAGAGCACAAAGGCAGGGCGGAGAAGTTTCACAGAGGTTGCACGGCGACAGAGTGGTTGAGAATCAGCGAGCGAGCGAGAGAGAGCCGCGGATGTCGCGGCTTATGTAGGATCTTGGAAATACGGAAGAAGTTCTAGGGCGTGTTCCTAACGTCTAATTGAAATTTTGGATTTTTGGCCTTAACGGCCTTTCGGCGTATTAAATCTAACTTATCAACTAAGGTGGTATATATCTCGAAAAATGTCTCTTGGCTCTTTCCGGTTGGTTAAGTTGAGTTCCCGCCTCCGATCTTTGGGTAAGGGGAAATAAAAATATAAAAAAAAAATTTACAATTTCCGTTACGTGATGGAATTTCAACCGTTTATTATCCCGTTTTATGGGCCTGTTAGGAAAATTTCTTTTATCAGGTTTTCCCATTCTGTTGGCGCCGAAACTATTTGTTCAAGGAAGCGAAAAAACATTTAATAGGCAATATAACTTTCGCTGAAAAAGGAATTTTTCGAGGTATTTCGAAGCCCTTAGGACGTAACACTAGAAACCGACGTGCGTATCGCGGCATGTTAAGAAAAGCGTCGATAATCCGCCCGCTGAACATATTACGAAGATAATAAAAATTATAAACAATAAAAATTATAAATAAATAGATTATAAATTATAAACAAATTGCGACTCGGTTGCAAATGTATGATGACGATTCGGTTTAGACAAAGGGACAAAGAGACAAAGAAATTGGCGATGATATATATAATTGTTACGTCGCAGGCGAGACGTGCTACGCGTGGGGCGAGTCTGCTCGCACTGGGCTGCGTGTTGGTTTTTGCAGAATGAATTGACTGGATTATTGATATAAATTGCGAGTGTATAAACCGTGTAAAAAGGTCGATAGTCTCCTAGAGAAAATAATATCATGCAGTCCTATCTCTGCATCTACGTCAATGACGATAGGATTTGGCAATGCGTAAAAAGAAGTATTAATTAAATCACCGGTGAGCGCGGATTTAATTTCGTATAGAGTTCGACGAATCGCATGCTGACGTCCGGCGCGGTTTTTGCGTTTATTCGACATTGAAAGTGACCATGAAGGGAAATGTTGCTTCCCTTACAAGTTACGAATAAAAGATTAAGCTTTCTATCGCGATGAGAACCTGTAACCCTCTATGGGGGAGTAGTGCGGGTGGACGCACAACTTGCTAGCCAAGAGGCGGGACAGGTTGTCAGATATATCTTGTAAGATAATTTTGTAATTTGACGACTTAAAATGCTTGAGAAGCGATATCTCTCTTGGGGAGTAGTGCGGGTGGACGCACAACTTGCTAGCCAAGAGAGCAAGCACGGCTTCCCGGGTCGCTTATTATTTTGATTAAATTACGCGTGGTCACTCTACCTCGCAAACTTTGTCGATTGTACGTTTCGCTAGGATGGGTGGAAAGATTGGGATTTATTAATTGGTTGACAAACACTAATCATTTTTCACTTTTATATATATATATATATATATATATATATATATATATTTTAAGGTATTCAAATACAAAATTAATTGATATGTGACGTCAGGAGAGCCAACGGTTCAAATTTTTCCTTCTCCTTTTATCCCATCTGCGCAGAAGCGCCACTATTCTAACCGCCAAAGTTGGCAACAACCAGCTCTTTTGCCGTCAACATACCACGTGATGCGCCTTACCGCCAGTAAATATACACTATAATAAATATAAGTATTATAATAATATAGACAATCCCATAGGTTGCAAATTATTAGATAACCGATAATAGTAAGCATTTTTCCTAAAATAAGTAATAAAATTAAATAATAATAATAAATAAAATGATAAATAACAATAACAAATCATGGTAACAATAAATCTAATTAAATGTAAAATTATTACTATAATAAGGCTTGCGTTGCTGTTGCGTGCATCATCTCCAGTCAGCCGCGCGCTGATTGGCCGACCAACAACCATTATAGATATGTACGTCTAGTCTAGCTTTATAATCTATGACCGCCGCGAGCGCCACGTGCGTTAACGTACCCACGCCATCCGCCATCTTGCGCCATGTGCGTTGGCGTACCCACGCCATCCACCATCTTGCGCCACGTGCGTTGGCGTACCCACGCTACCGCCATGTTGCGCAACAGCGCCGCCGCAGGCACGCGTTACAACACGCGGCCATGCTCACTCACTCTTGTGCGCGAGCGTCGTCTCGTTCAAGTATAAGCGTGTTTCAACCTCTAGACTTAGTTCAAATTGTTTCAATCTCTAGTTTTAGTTCAAATCCTATTAATATTTCAAATTCTAGTTTGATATAAATAGTGTTAATATTCCGTGAGTGTAAATTCAGTGAATATCTAAATATATCGATTTTTATTTAACGCCACGTGTCCTTCATTGTCTCATTCCTTGTCTCCGAGATTCTGATAATAACGGATGTGTTCGCGAGGCTAAAGAGGCAACGGGCCTTCATCATAACTCAAGTCTTCTTTTACCGAATAATTAACAGCTAAAGCAAGAATTCCGATCGTTTCTGGGGGCAAGGTGTTGTGCGTCATCCGCACTTACCACAAAGGAAACATCGGACTTCGAGCACGCGGTAGCTCATGCATTCCAACGCGACGCCGAACCATAATGCGTAATTGGCTCGCAGCCGAATGTAATATCCTAACCCTAACCTTTTAATTAAATATAATATACGCCTATAGCCTCTGCCGAATGCCTAAGGCACGGAAGAATCGCGCGGGTCGTAAAACGCACTTCGGCGACTCGAATACGACCTCCACGTGGCTGCGATTTACGACCACAACGCGATCATTGGCGAAGAGGTGACTTACGACGGCGAGTACGAACTCCTCGTGCATGATCGCTTCTGAAGCGCCTTACCAGCCCCATCCGTGCCCGTAGCGACTTACCAAGGAAGTAGTTTTCGACCACGCATCTCCCTCAAAGAGTATCTGCGCAGAGCAAACACCGAAAGGTAAATGAGAATCATACATCGAGTTTTATTCCCGGTTGCTTTCGCGTTTTCCCACCGGGCATACGTTTACACCAGTGAAATAAAGAGTATAAAGAAATTAGATGTAAACGAATATAATTGTACTCGTCGCGCTCAGGATTCTTTCGGGTTGCATCATTCGCTTTGTTCGCGTCGAGCGACCGCCGCATAGTTGCGTCACTCGACCGGAAGGGTTTTACGATCGACCCTTTTTTTTGCCTCCCTTGCTACTTTCCCCTAAGGCATGTAGGGTTTTGAGTCGCTTTATCGTTGCGCACGGAAATATTCCAGTTTTGAAATACCATTTTAACGTTGAATATTCGCCGCGTAATGCTAACACCCGTTATTTGACGTGATGTGCCCGACTTGTTTTCTCGAGCCACGAGATTCGCGCACTCACCCGGGAGCCGTATACAGATATCGTAGGAGTACGGTGCGTTGCCTTACCATGTTTGGATATCGACGCGTAGACGACGTTATCGCCGAATCGTTCCCTAACAGTGCCGAATATCTTTGCTTTCGGAGCAAGGAAGAAATACCCGAAGGGACTCTTACGTATCGACTCAAATTTCTCCGTTTCACTGATCCGCTCACAGTCAAATAATCACTCGACATCTGGTTAAACGCAAGGTCAGCCGTGTAATTTGCTGAAATTCCTCGAGAGCGTTTTCAATAATTTGCCGCTGAGATTATCAGTGGGGGGTCTCCTCGGTTTTGACGTAACACATCCTTTTTGGGAACAATCCATAATGGTGTCACGTCAAGCGCGTAGACATACCTTAAGAAATTTTCAAAACAACCATTTCAATATATAAAACTTTAATTATTACGTTTAATTCCATTTATTTCAGCGTATATATATATAAGAATATATTAAAAATAAAAGACGTGATGCGTCCCTGGATGAAGAACATCCCTACCACGGGAGCCACTGGTACCCCTCCCCACGACCACCGGGGCCCTACCACCAGTGCCTCCCACGCAAGCGCCGCCGCTCCCACCAGAGCGCCGCCGCACTTCAAGCCGCCGAAAACGAAGGAGCTCAGTGCAGAGGCCCCTTCGTGCAGTTCACATCGAGTCTCCAGCCGGGAAGGTTCCTGGCTCGTGAACACATCCTCTCTTAGGATCGGATGCGAGTACTTTAAGTTCAATTCTCGGCACGTTAGCGTGTTAAATCGAGAGTTTTCCTTCATTTCAATTCTAATCGTAAGAATCATTATTCAATTCTATTTATAAGACTAGTGCGGTTAAGTCATTAATATTGTTCATTATATTATTCACTTTTAATCTCAAATATACAAAGTGAAAATTGAATCGCGAGTGATTATTAGTGAATCCCACCTATCCTATCCTAGCGAAACGAATGAACCGACCGAGTTCGCGAGGATAAAGAGATCTTTCAAACCACATTGAATAAATTAAGAACCTGAATGAAAACATACTAGTTCGTTGTATCGATCCTCTGGATTGACGCTGTTACGTGCTTGACACGCCGGCGCCTCGACGAGGAACTACAACGATCTATCTATTCCAAATTCTAAATTCAAGTTATATTTTAATCATCAAGGTTTCGTGCACTCGTGCATGCACCAAACGTGCGGCGCTCCTGAGAGTCGCCCGCGAGGCACAACACCTTGTCGGAATCGTGAATAGTGCGTAAAATTAAACGCAAATTAATACGGAATATTGTGTTCTCATGATGCATTGAGTTGCGGCGCTCACTGCAGAGTCGCCCGTGAGACATAACATACCGCAGATAACGCTATCGCTTGCGTCACCCAGCGCATTCCTCTGTGCAAGAGCACAGCTTAGAGTCACGAAATAAAATTCATAATGAATTATTACAGTAAGATCTCTTTGCGATGCCACTGAAACGTCATCACCGTTCAGGTCGAAAACAATCACTGAAAAAACTCTTTAATAAATTGAACAATCGACTTCCTCGACATTTGCAAAACCTGCTTGGTGCCGAGTCAGTCTACGACAAAAACTACGAACAATTATTCTCCGGAAGCTTTTGGTCACCGAGGCCGCCTCCAACGTGGAAGCTGACCCCTATCACCTTCCGTACCCCGAGATTGCCGCCGCTGCGGATGCTCGCCACGGATCCGCGGAAGAAGAGATATATGGAAATCAGGAGCGAAATTCTCTACAACTACTACTAAAGGTAGGACAGATATTATTGCTGCATGCACTCGAATTTAGAAAACCGCAAATGTGCAGGGGACAACTCGAGAGACCGCGAAAATCGAAAACTTCCCCTGCCGCAATTTACACTCATCGCATAAATCTTTGTCATTGCATTACCGAATTCGGTTACGGGTTGTTCGGTATCGCCAGCGATTATAACAACGCAGGACTCTTGTGCCATCAGTGCAAGGTAGATTGTGAACGAATTCACCCCGAACAACAATTTCAATTGGTACTAAGACATTTCATTCATATCGGAAATAGTCCAGTGCCGCGAAAGTGCGAGCACTGCCCGACTGAGTTGTCCATTTGTCGCGGAATAAACAATTGCGACGCGTGCGTAGACGCCTTCGTTGCTTTTCTAAACCACTTACGAGAAGAAAATCAAACGTTTGAATCATTACCAGACCCGACTATTATAGACGTCGACAACAGCATCGGGACGCATGAAATTATTTTCTCAAGAAGACTTAGTTTCTTCCTGCATAATTTACATAGACAAAATACTCAACGAGATAGTTAAAGTCTCCCAATTAAACAGAATCTTTGCCGCTCGAGATCTCTGTCACTCAATTGAAATCGCTACAAAATTTTGATTCAGAACCTTTGCCGCTCGAGGTTCCTTGTCATTCATAAAATAAAAATTTTCATACGAAATTTCCCCCATACAGTCCGGTGTGAATACTGTTTCGATAGAATCGAATCAAATATCGCCCGGACGTAACAACGTTGCGTCATTCCCGACGTAACAAACTGGTGACAGCGGTGGGATACAAAAATCACCGTGTAAATGAATTTTTTTCTTCTAAATTCAAGTTCTTCAACATAACGCTTATATTCTTGCATGTCCACTAACTGCATGAAAATAAAAATTCGGGCTCTCTGAAAACCGATTACGCATGTTACTCCTACAAATTGTAAGAGTTTAAATCATTAAAAATTTTAATTAATCCACAAGGCTCTGCTTGGCGGGAAAACTGCCCGGAGACCTTACAGACGTTGAGTTCCCGCTCGTTGGGAAATTGTTAAACCTGCAAAGAAAAACTCTTCGCGTAAATCTCTCCTTTAAAATCTCAAAACCTAAAATCTCTCATGCAGAGAACGCCTGTCGCGATGAATACGCGATCGAATAAACGGCCTCCCCTCGAGGAAGACGTTGAGCATGGATGCATGGCATCCGCGGAACGCTCTGAAACGGACGATAGAAACGATTTAAAAGCAGAAATGAACGCTTTTCGCAAAGAACGAGAAATAATGCGTGACGTCGTTGAAATGATCGCGACATTGCGTAACGAAGTAGCAGAATTGCGAAATGTTACCGACCATCGCAACGAACAGATATCAGAAGTCCCATCAGGACAACCTTTTTTAAATCCGCGAATCTCATACTCCGATGTAAGTGAGGCCGCGTCAGATTTACCACCAGCACCAAGAATCTCATATCGCGAAGCGACCGAGTTCGTCCCATATTACGACGGTTATAACATACCATTGAATAAATTCATAAGCGCTTGTAGACAAGCACGAGATATACTACCGCCAAATTACGAACGATCTCTTACACGACTATTAATTGCAAAGTTAAGAGGCAGAGCTCACTCTGCAGTGGCAGATGAACCATGCGAATCAGTAACGCAGCTAACTGACTTATTAGTGAGCGCATTCGGCTCCGTAAAGAGCGTCGCTCAATATCGAGGAGAATTGACCGCGATCCACATAAAGGCGCGAGAACATATTTTGGATTACATAGATCGAGTAAAAGAACTCAGATCCGCAGTAATAGACGGCGAAAGAAGAGCGCGAGGTAGATTAGATAGAGAAATAACAAATGAAATAGATATCCTGACGGCGGAATGCTTTTGCAACGGGTTGCCGACTGTCTATCGCCTCCAATTGAAACCCGAACACTATCTTAACCCTTTTGAAGCATTCACCGCCGCGAAATTGATAGCCAAGAGAGAGGAGCTAGAAAAACAATGGCTGGAAACTAGACCCGAAAGGAATGCCGAAAGATATCCGATGTCGCGTCACGCCACGCGATATTGTATGGCACAGTCGACGCCGCCGCCACAACAGGTGACGTCGCCCAAGAAATATCAGCCGATATCTATTCGAGGCACCCGCTATCAAAATAATTATCGCGAACCGACTCGGGTTCCCTTTCAGTCGCCGCGAGACGCAAACAGATACCGCGAGCCGCCACGAGATAAATATGAGACTAGATATCGCGACGAACGCAGCCGCACAGATAATCAAAGAACACCACACAGCCATAATACAAACCCGCGACATGAGCGCGTGAGAACATACCCGATAAAACTATCGCACAGACAAGAGAAACTAATTATGAAGCAGCATTGAAATGGTGCCGCTATTGCAAAGCGCGCGGGCACGAAATAGAAGAATGTAAGAAAAGAGAATATTATAACAAACCAATAATTCGTTCGGGAAACGCGAAAGATCCGCTCCGAAAACCGGACGCGACACGGGCGGATCCCCAGTACGCCACGCGTCCAGTAAATACGATAACAGATGCAGGAAAAACGAATCAACCAAGCACAAGCAATACAACATCGCAACCTTAAATCCAAAAGAATTTAATCAGGCGCCTACTGCCACGTTAACGATAAAAGGCTTAATGCCGAACGTAAAATTTATGATCGACACGGGTGCCGCTCCAAACCTAATAAAGGAAAGAAATATTCTTTCTCATACTTCAATATTTAAAGATGACATTTTATATCTCAGTGGAATCACGCAGGGAAAGATCGCGACCCTAGGGTCTATGCAACTAGACTTTCTCGGATATAAAATCAAAATGCACGCTTTTGCCTAATAACTTCCCAATCGTGCAGGAAGGAATCTTAGGATCGGACTTCCTCTGCGACAATGCAACGATAGACTTTCCTAGGAAGCTTCTATTGTGTGGGAATAGAAATTCCGTTCGCTCAACACGACTCGATCGTCGTTCCAGCTAGATCGCAAACTACCTTCTATATCAACATCGAAAATCCTGAAATCAAAACGGGATATATACCGCGACTAGAAATTCATAAAGATATATATGTGGGCGAAGCCCTCGTTGAAAACCGCGACGGAAAAGCATATTTGCAAATAACCAACGCCGGAGAAATAGATCGGGAAGTAGTAATACCGACTGTCCAAATGCAGGAAGTCGAATTCATTGAAAATAAATCTTGCCACAACCACAGTCCTCTTCCATTTATCCCCAACGCTTCGTCAGTGAACTTAGTGTCACAAACGAACGCCCAGGAAAGAATAACTCGAATTCGTGGACTGCTACGCCTGGATCATTTAAATAAAGAGGAACAACACCATGTTGAAGGCTTATTAGAAAAGAATGGCGATCTATTCCATCTTCCGGATGATAAATTAAAATATACCAATGCAAGTGCGCATAAAATAATCACGCGGGATGAGAAACCCGTCAATACGAAACAATACCGTTTTCCACCAATTCATAAGGAAGAAATCACGCGACAAGTCAATGAACTAATAGAAAACGAAGTAATAGAACCTTCAAAATCTCCATATAATTCTCCCTTATGGATTGTGCCTAAAAAGCGAGACTCCAAAGGAAACAAGCGATGGCGTATGGTAATTGACTATCGTTCTCTTAACGAAAAAACGATAGGCGATGCATACCCATTACCGAATATCACGGAAATACTAGACCAGTTAGGCAGCGCAAAATATTTTAGCATCTTCGATTTAGCGTCAGGATTTCATCAGATACCGATGCACGAGCCTGATGCACATAAAACTGCTTTCTCTACGCCATTCGGGCACTACCAATTCAAACGCATGCCTTTTGGGCTAAAGAACGCGCCCGCTACATTCCAACGGCTCATGGATCAGGTATTAACTGGCTTACAAGGCAACGAATTATTCGTCTACCTAGACGATATCGTAATCTATGCGAGCTCACTAAAGGAGCACAATGATAAATTTACTAAGCTAGCAACACGCCTTAGGAACGCTAATCTTAAACTACAGCCTGATAAGTGTGAATTTCTGCGTAAGGAAGTCACATACTTGGGTCACGTAATAGGCGAACGAGGTGTTCAGCCAGACCCTGAAAAGGTGAAAGCTGTGCAAGCCTTCCCAGCTCCAAAGAACCAGAAAAATATTAAGCAATTTCTCGGCCTAGCCGGATATTATCGAAAATTTATACCCGACTTCTCTAAAATCGCGAGGCCGCTGACGGCACTTCTAAAAAAGGAGAGCAAATTTATATGGGAAGAAGAACAACAGCAAGCTTTTACCTCATTAAAAAATACATTATGTACGGAACCATTACTCCAATACCCAGACTTTACGCGATCATTCATAATCAGTACAGACGCATCTAACTATGC